>LR754047.1:0-65338 GCA_902729485.2 Mus minutoides
TAAAGGCAAACCTCTCACTATCTTTTGAGCATAAGGGGATGGAAAAGAAACAATTTTTTATATCTATAACTATTATGGGCCAGGAGGCTGGTAAGGATGACAACAAAGGTAGCCCCCGCTGAACGGGGCCCATCAATTGCATTTGTTGATTAATGGCTCTCAAATCATGGAACAACCGCCATTTGCCTGATTTTTTTTTTAATTACAAAAATGGGGGTATTCCAAGGGGACACAAGATTTAATATGTCCCAATGCTAATTGTTCCACCACCAAGGCCTTAGCAGCGCCTAGCTTTTCAGAGGAGAGGGGCCACTGAAGAACCCACACTGGTTCCTCTGTTTTCCATGTGATGGGGATTCCTTCCTCAGCGGCCCCTAGGAAAAACCCAGTCCTTGCCTTACACCTCGGTGCTTCGTTGCGATGGGACTCTTGCGCCCTTGAAGGTACTTCCCCAAGCCAAAGCCAGGAAAATACCCCATATCTTGCATCACCTTTTGGGCAGTAACAGAATATTCGTTGCTTAATTTAAACCCCATATCTTTCAAAAGATCTCTTCCCCATAAGGAAATTGGCAACTCTAACACATAAGGTTGGATTACTCCGGAATGCCCCTCCTGATCTTGCCATTTTAGGTGTCTCACACTCATATCCGGAGCCTTTGCATAACCTAAGCCTTGTAAGGTTTGTGAGGAAGCTTGTACTGGCCAGCCTGATGTCCAATCCTTCCTAGCAATGATACTTCTATCTGTTCCTGTGTCCAATAGGCCTAAAATGTTTTTTCCTTCCACTCTCAATTCTAGTACTGGCCTTTGATCTAATTCCAGGGAGAGGAATGTAAGATCAGTCCCTGAGGAGCCAAACCCTCTCTCGCCCCTTTCTAGCATCTTAGCTGCATATTTATCATGTAAACTGGGGAGAATGACTAATTGGACTATTCTATCTCCTGGAGAGATAGCTTGATGCCCCTAGGGGAAGCCACCATGATCTTAATCACCCCAGTATAGTCTGGATCAATCACACCTGGATGGATAATCAACCCTCTCATGGTGGAGGATGGCCTGCCAAGGAGCAAACCTACTGTCTCTGGCTCTAGGGATCCTTTAAAGTCTGTCTCAGTTAATTGGATCCCCATCTGGGGAGTCAGTACGAGCCTGGTGGTGGAGCAGAGATCCAGTCCCGCCGAGCCTGCAGTGGCTCTCTGTGGTCCCTCGGATGACAGAGGGTGGGCCACCTCTCCTGTGTTTGCTCTGATTCCTGATTCTCTACTGCCCCATATATTTGCGGGCCCTGGGGACATTGGCCCCTCTGCCCGTTTTTTGGACGCGCTCCAACATAGCCCAACATAGAGGAAGGGGTTGGCCATTGAGGTCTTTCACTGACCTACACTCATTGGCCCAACGATTCCCCTTCTTGCATCTAGGGCAAAGGCTAGGCTGTTTCGGGTGTTGGTCGTCTCCGGTGCCTTCAGCACTTCTTTGTTCTGGGCATTGCCTTTTAAGGTGGCCCATTTTTCCACATTTGAAACACACCCCAAAACGTCCTCTTTTGTTCTGAGTAAACTGAACAAGCACAGCTGCCAGACCAGCATTAGTCAAAGGTCCCCCTAACTCCCTGCACACTTTCATCCAGGCCTCCAGCCCTTTATTCTTGTAAGGAGTGATGGTGGCTCTGCACTCTCTGTACACTGCTCATAGACTAGTTGTTTAATAAACGGCATAGCAGTATCAGGATCACCAAAGATTCTGCCTGAAGCCTCTACCAATCTAGCCACAAAGTCTGAGAAGGGCTCCATGGGTCCCTGTAAGATCTTAGTAAGATTACCACTCACTTCCCCCTTATTTGGTAGAGATTTCCAGGCCTTGATGGCTATCTGATTAACTTGTTCAAAAACCTGCATTGGATTCCCTCTTTGTGGTTGTGCAAATCTGCCTTGCCCCAATAACATATTCCGATCCCAGGCAGGATTGCCGGCCACCTGATTAGCAGCGGCCTTCTCATTTGCGTAATCGATCAAAAAAGCTTTCCAGTCTAAATATTGTCCTGGGCTTAAACAAGTGCGGGCCAGACTACTCCAATCACTAGGGGGTCATGCAATGTCTACTGAGAGCTTCTACTTGGGCCAAGGAAAAGGAGGCAGTAATTCTATAGGTGCAGACAGATTCCGCAAAAGACTTGATAATCTTGAAATCTAGAGGTTCCTCATACCTCTGTCCTTGAGCATCCTGAAAAACAGGACAGGCAAGGTGAAGTTCAGTTCTAACTGTTCGCCACACCTCAGGGCAGAAGGAGCTGCCCGACCTCCTCTTTTCTACTGGATTATATGGGGAAGGAGCCAAAGGTATGCAATCTGGAGGGTCTGTGGCTGCTTTGAGTACTGTCTTTTTTCAGAGAGTGGACTCTGCTTAGTCAACCTTTGTCCTGGTTGGCCCTATGTCAACTTGACACAGGCTAGAGTCAACAGAGAGGAAGGAGCTTCAGATGAGAAAATGCCTCCTTAAGATCCAGCTGTAAGATTGGCATTTCCCTAATTAGTGATTGATCGGAGAGGGAGCAGCTCCTTGTGGTGCCGTCTCTGGGCCAGTGGTCCTTGGATCTACCAGAAAGAAAAGCAAGGAAAGCAGTGGTGACGCACACACGCACGCACGCCTTTAATCCCAGCACTGGGAAGGCAGAGGCAGGCAGATCTCTGCTGGGCATGGTGGTGTATGCTTTAATTCCAAAACTGAGGAGGCAGAGGTAAAATGATCTCTGTGAGTTCAAGACAGCCTGCTGAGTTCTAGGACAACCAGGACTACACAGAGATCCTGTTTCAAAAAAAATGAAACAAAATTGGTTTTATTTGTATGAATATTTTGTGCGCATAGATCTGTGCACGACTTGCAAGTCTGGGGCTCTCAGAAGTCATATGGCATCAGAGCCTCTGGACCTGGAATTGTGGGTGGCTGTGAGCCACTATGTGGGCTCGGGAACCCATTTGTTGAGGTTTTTCTTTCTTTTTTTTTTAAAGATTTATTTTATTTATTATATGTAAGTACACTGTAGCTGTCTTCAGACATTCCAGAAGAGGGCGCCAGATCTCATCAAGGATGGTTGTGAGCCACCATGTGGTTGCTGGGATTTGAACTTATCACCTTCGGAAGAGCAGTCGGGTGCTCTTACCCGCTGAGCCATCTCACCAGCCCTAAACCTTTAACTTTTTTTTTTTTTTTTTTTTTTTTTTTTTTTTTTTTTTTTTTTTTTTTGGTTTTTTGAGACAGGGTTTCTCTGTGTAGCCCTGGCTGTCCTGGAACTCACTTTGTAGACCAGGCTGGCCTCGAACTCAGAAATCCGCCTGCCTCTGCCTCCCGAGTGCTGGGATTAAAGGCATGCGCCACCACACCTGGCTTCTTTTTTTTTTTAAGATTTATGTATTTATTTTTATGTATATGAGTACACTGTAGCTGTACAGATGGTTGTGAGCCTTCATGTGGTTGTGGGAATTGTATTTAGGACCTCTGCTCACTTATTATTATACATAAGTGCACTGTAGCTGTCTTTAGATGCACCAGAAGAGGGCGTCAGATTTCATTATGGGTGATTGTGAGACACCGTGTGGATGCTGGGATTTGAATTCAGGACCTTATGCGCTGAGCCATCTCTCCAGCCCTTTCTCTTTCTTTTTTGTTTGTTGAAACAGGGCTTCCCTGTGTAGCTCTGGCTGTCCTGCCTCTTGAGTACTGGGATTTACAGGAGGGTGCTGCCACCACCTGGCCCATCTTGTTGATTCTCATGTAACCAATGCAGGAACTGTATCTGGATTTTTTTCTGCCTCCAGTAAAGACTTTTTTTTTTCAAAGATTTATTTATTTATTATATGTAAGTACACTGTAGCTATCTTCAGACACACCAGAAGAGGGCATCAGATTTTGTTACGGATAGTTGTGAGCCACCATGTGGTTGCTGGGATTTGAACTTGGGACCTTCAGAAGAGCAGTCGGCGCTCTTAACCACTCGCCAGCCCCCAGTAAAGACTTTTTAACTATCCAACTTCTTTAACTATTCTGTAGTCATTTGATAACCTACATCCCTATGTGTGAATATATACACACAGCTCTGTGAAATGTAACCTGCAACTCAGTTAAAGTAATAAGATAAATTGTGTTTGCCAACAGACATCAAAGGAAATGGACATTACTTATAAATTATAGTAAACCAATGTAGCTTGTGAATTTATTGTTACTTTTTTTTTTTTCCAGACAGGGTTTCTCTGTGTGGCGCTGGCTGTCCTGGATCTCACTCTGTAGACCAATCTGGCCCCAAACTCAGAAATCCGCCTGCCTCTGCCTCCCAAATGCTGGGATTAAAGGCATGCGCCACCACTGCCCTGCTTATTGTTACATGTTAAAGTAACTTTTATTTGCAGGATGTAACTGTCCTCTGGGAGATTTACTGCCTCAGTTGGCTAATCTAGGCCTAGACCTGGAAGCCTCTAGCCTCTGTACACTCCAATCTAGGCCTAGAGTGTTTCCAGCCTCTGAGACTTATACTGTTGAATAAACTCATTCTTTCAAGATCTTTCTGAACTCTGGTTGGCTGGTTCAACTTAACTGTTCTGGCTCAAACTCCTCTCCCAGCTGACTACTGATTCAATCTGGCTTCTCACAGTATGATAGTTTATATATGCTTGGTCCAGGGGGTAGCATTATTAGGAGGTATGACTTGTCAAAATACATGTGGCCTTGTTGGATTAGGTGTGTCACTGTGGGTGTGGGCTTTAATACTTTCTTCCTAGCTTTGTGGAACCAGGTCTTCTCCTAGTAGCCATCAGATGAAGATGTAGAACTCTCAGTTCCTCCTGTACCATGCCTGCCTGGATGCTGCCTTGCGTTCACCTTGATGATAATGGACTGAACCTCTGAAGCCATCCCCAATTAAATGTCCTTATAAGAGTTGTCAAGCTGGGCATGGTGGCACACGCCTTTGATCCCAGCACTCGGGAGGCAGAGGCAGGTGGAGTTTGAGGCCAGCCTGGTCTACAGAGTGAGTTCCAGGACAGCCAGGGCTATACAGAGAAACCCTGTCTCAAAAATAAAAAAAAAAAAAAAAAAAAAAAAAAAAAAGTTGTCTTAGCCGGGTGTGGTGGCACATGCCTTTTAATCCCAACACTTGGGAGGCAGAGGCAGGCAGATTTCTGATTTCGAGACCAGCCTGGTCTAAAAAATGAGTTCCAGGACAACCAGGGCTATATAGAGAAACCTTGACTTGAAATACCAAAACAAAACAAAATAAACAAACAAATAAACAAAACCCAAGAGTTGTCTTGGTCATGGTGTCTGTTCACAGCAGTAAAACTCTAAGACACTCAGTTTCTCACTGAATTGCTCTGCTTGGCCTTTAACTAGCAATCTATTCTAATCTCCTGGCTCCTTCTCATTCTCCGACTCATTCTTTATTCACTTGTGTTTACCTTGTTCTCTGTTACCTGTCTCTGTAAAACTGTCCCAGGAAAAACTACCTCCAAGCACCACAAACCTAACTGCTACCAACTGAACTGCAGACTGAACTCCTTTGCACTGCTTCTCAACCAACTCCTGTGTGCTGAGATTAAAGGCATGGACCACCTTGATTTTCTGTACCTGGAACTTGCTCTGTACCAGGCTGGCCTTGAACTCAGTGATCTGCTTGCTTCGCTCTCTCCTGGGATTAAAGGCCTGTCTGTATTCCAGCCAGAGTAGCCATGTTGCTAGGTTTAATTTCCTGTACAGTAGCCGGGCATGGTGGCGCACGCCTTTAATTCCCAGCACTCAGGAGGCAGAGGCAGGTGGATTTCTGAGTTCGAGGCCAGCCTGGTCTACAGAGTGAGTTACAGGACAGCCAGGGCTATACAGAGAAACCCTGTCTCAAAAAAAACAAAACAAAAACAAAAAAATTCCTGTACAGTTAATATATTCAGATATTTTGGGAAGATAAAAGTGTGTCCTTCTACATTTTTTAAGATGTATTTATTATTATACATAAGTACACTGTAGTTGATTTCAGATGCACCAAAAGAGGGCATCAGATATCATTATGGTTGTTTGTGAGCTGCCATGTGGTTGCTAGGATTTGAACTCAGGACCTTTGGAAGAGCAGTCAGTGCTCTTAACCACTGAGCCATCTCAGCATCACCCCTACATTTCTAACGTACTGTGCACAACACTTGCTCAGAGTAGAATAGGTCAAAGCAGGCTGAGAGATGGCACACAGCATCCCCAGATCAACTAAACATGCCCACACCTCTCCCTTCCATCAGCTAAACACATGCATATACTATGGCTTATAGACAAGTTGCTGGATTTCCTGACAAGCCAGGAACAGATACATTTTCTTCTGTGGCTCCCTACAAAATTACTGCTTGTCATGAGGCCCCTGGTGCCCCTGATGCTTCCTTTAGTACCCTAGTCTTCTAGAGTCACCCAGAATGGGCTGGAGGAGCAACTGTTTCTTTTCAGAGCCCAGGACATCCTCAGTAGCTAAACCTCTAATGAGACAACCATTGCAGATGTCAGATTGTTTCCACCTCAAGCTATGTCACAGATACAGACTAACAGACGCACACATACATGGAAATGGTAACAGCCATTCAGAGTCCAGCTTAGGTAAATCATCCTTTGTCTATTGCCGTGTCCTTGCACTGGATCCTGGAATGCTGCCTGGTGGCAGTAAGAAAATGAAGAAATGACAAGTGTGTGCAAACAGAAAAGCTGGGTCAGGAAGTATGGTGGAGAAGCCACAGCTGCAGCAGCATCTCAGTGTGCTTGTTACATTGACTCCAACAAGGGAGGCTGGTTATTGTATCCAGAGGCGGTTTAGTTAATCTCCGTAGGAGAGCCATGTTAAGGTGGACACACAAGGTGCAGACAGCTACAATGAACACTTTCTGTAAATGCTATCAACAGTCCCAATCAGGCCAGAGGAAGGCTTTGCAGTCTTTCAGACTAGAGACAAGGCCTTGCTGCTTTCATGGACTAAGGCTGGGTTCTTGACACACCCAACAGCACACATCACTCACTTAACTCACTCCCAGGGCAGTCTATTGAGTCACAGATTCATAGAAGACCAGTCATCTGGGATTCTCCTTTGGGAGCACCATGTTAGCACATCCAGTAATTCCCAGGGCTCTTAGATTAACACAGAGATCGCACAACACCTAGCCCCTTAAGGTACCTTGAGCCTTCCTTCTTTTTGGATTCCAAATTTCCGGTCTAAAAACAAATGACCTAGCTAGCCCAGCTAGGAGGCACACCTTTAATCCCAGCACTTGGGAGGCAGAGGCAGGCGGATCTCTGAGTTCGAGGCCAGCCTGGTTTACAGAGTGAGTTCCAGGACAGCCAGGGCTATACTGAGAAACCCTGTCTCTAAAAACCAAAAACCAAAACCAAAAACAAACAAACAAAAAAAAACCCCAAAAAACAAAAACAGCAAAAACCTTTCTCCAGGGCCTATGAGTCCTGGCTGATTTGGCTGGGTCTGTTCACTTGTGTCACTGTCACCCCAAATGTGTGATTTCTCCTGGTCAAGGTCATAAAGGTTTGTTACTAGAGTTTTCAGGCAAAGGCTGGCTGTGGAAATCACAACAGGTCATGTCTGTGTATCTCCAGTGCACTAAAGATACAAGGAGTGAGGTAAAGGAGAGAAGGGAGATTTAAGCACACACACACGTGCACACACATGCGTGCACACGAGCACACACACACCTCTGTGCATCATTTGATATGTTTAAGAGCTATTTAAAACTTTACATTTTATCCCCCCACCTCACCCCCCAAGATAGGGTTTCTCTTTCTCTTGGTTTCTCTGCTAAATAAGCTCACACTATAGATCCCACAAAACCTGTGTTTCGAGCACCCGGTGCTTAATTCTTTCCTTGTGATCTCAATGCACTTCGTTAGAATATGGGGGTACTAACTATGAGAGTGCACATAAGTCAGTTGTGTCCACTAAATAGAACATTGAGTTACTATCATCTTTGCTAGGAAACACACATATCCATAACTCGGCAGGTTCCTGTCCATGGATTCTACTTTTGTTTACTCTACAAAGGAGACAGTAAAATGCTTCGAGGACTTTCCAGAGGCCGACCCAGCCCCAGTACTGGAAGGACTGGGGACTGCAGTCATTCTTACTGGTCAGAGCCAGAGGCTCTCCTCGCTCTGCACTGCAGTGCCCCTTACCTTCTGTATGCATGCCATGTGCCAGAGGCTCTCGCTCTGTGCTGCAGCGCCCCCTGCTGTCTATGTGCCTGCCATGACGGGAGCTGAACCTGAGCTGAGTTCAGGGGCAATAGCAGCCAATCTCCTAGCTCCCACTTCCTGCTGTACAAATTGCTGCCTTTCTCCAGACTCTATCCTGTTCTTGAGATGTATACTCCCCTTTGGCCTTTCTTCTACTATGCTCCATTGTAGCTAGCAGACCACCAGGGGCTCAAGTCTGAGACTCAAGTCTCTTCCCAGAATATCTGAACAGCAGGAATGCCTGGATCAGAGTAGAAAACTGTTAGAAAATGTGTAACCATAGCCAAACACTAGAATGCATGGCTAGTCACCCAGGAAAGACACAAAGACACAAAGATGTCGTGCAGAGCCTTCAATTTGACCAAGTGAATATACAGATAACACAAATTGGACTTTTGGGGGGGGGGGTAACAAGGGCAGGGGCAAAACAGGGAAGGTCTGGGAAATGAATGTAATAGTGGCGTATGATATGAAATCTCCAGAGAACCTATACAAATATTACTGACTGAGTGAGAGGGCACAAGACAGCCGCACATTCTGGACAGCCCAAGCACAGAATTTGGCTTCTACAAAGGAAAGTGACCTTTTATTTATTTATTTATTTATTTATATTTATTTTTTAGTTTTCTCAGGATCAGTTTAGCCCATTGATGCACCTTCTCTGAGCACTGTGGAGATTTGGTGTAGAGCTCCAGGTAACCCTGGGTAGCTTGCTCTTTGACTGAAAACAAAATATCCAAGAAACCTTGGAAGTCATACACACAACTATCAAAGAAGAGCCAGCTGTATAGATGTAGATTTTCCAAAGGCATTTTCCAAGTAGGTTTTTTTTTGGGGGGGGGTGCAAAGCTAAGCTTTGAGAGCATCTGGGATCTACACAAGCCAGTGAGACTCACAGCCCTGTCGCTGCTTAGGAATTAGCATGAAAAGGTATAAGATTCTCTCATCATCTGCCCCCAGGAATCTACAAGTGGGGATAGGGAGATGGTGTAATGGGGCGTGTCCTTGTTGTGCAAAAAAAAAAAAACGGCCTCCTTTGGGATCCCTTGCACTGGGAGTGGGGCGGGGAGCTGAGTGAGGAGAGCATTGATCTTCTCCCCAGGCTCTGGGGAAGTGGAGACAGGAGGATGGTGGGAGGAGGGAGGGGTAGTCGCTCCCTAGCATCCAGTCTGGCTGAAATGTGTGAAATGTGTGCCACCATGCTTCGGGTCTGCTAAGAGACCCCGTCTCAAAAATAATGTGCAGATAACTGAAAATGACAGCCAATATCAACCTCATGTACATGCGCAGGTAAACACACGGGAACACACATACATGAACACACACACACACACACACACACACACACACACACACACATGGGATCTCTCTCACAAACACACATACACGACTACCAACAAGTCAGAAACTGTGGGCAGGAATATATGTCTAGTAAAGCTTCATTCAGGAGAAGGGAATACAATTGGGACATTGGTTGTTCAGAAATAGGGGCTCATGTACCAGGATGGTTTTAAACCCACTATGAAGCTTTAAGTTCTCCTTCTTCCACACAATGAGGGCTGAGATTATAGGTGTGCATCACCACAACCAGATTGGGTTGTTTGTTTTTTGATAGTTTCCCTGCATAACAGCCCTGGCTGCCCTGGGACCGGTTTTGTAGACCAGGTTGGCCTTGACCTCAGTGATCCACCTGCCTCTGTCTCATATTAGAAGTGTGTTCCTGTGCTACCATGCCCAGCTCACCCAAACTTATTGACTGCAACAGTTCATTTATTAAAGAGAACTTTTACATCTAGTCTTGCTTCTCATGAACCAGAGACACAGTGAGAATGGATGGGAGCTTCATAGACAGTAGTGGGCTACGTGATGCTTAGGTTACAGGACCAGCCTTGGCAGGTGGAGGTACTGGGGACACAACCACATGTTCTCTGTACCACAGCAATCTGCATCAACTCTGGCAGTCAAGACCTAATCTGTTCTGAGCAGTTCTATCACCACTGAAGGTGGTGTGAACATTCATCCTTGGAAAGACTGCTGGTGGAGCCCATAAGTGATTACAGTACAGGCAAAGGAGGAAATCTGATTGCTAAGGACAAAGGGGAGGCCTCCAAATTCCAGGCACTGGATGGAGTTGACACTTGCTGCATCTCCACATTGAGGTCACAAGCAAGTGAACATGCCACAGCTGAACTGGCTGATACAGATGACAGCATTTCTCACAGTATCTTAATGTTACTATAGGAATTCTGTAGCAGCTTGCTTTCTTCCTCTTCTTCTCCTCCTCCTCCACCTTTTTTCCTTTTTTTCTAGATTTATTTATTATGTATACAGCATTCTGCCTGCACATATGCCTGCAGACCAGAGAGGGCACCAGATCTCATTACAGATGGTTGTGAGCCACAATGTGGTTGCTGAGGCTTGAACTCAGGACCTCTTGAAGAGCAGTCAGTGCTCTTAACCACTGAGCCATCTCTGCAGCAGCTTTTAATAACTCACTGCTGGGACTTAAGGTGTGCAATACCATGCCCAGCCTGATTTTCATCACCATGAAGGACTCTGGGTATGTTTCCCTTCAGGGGCCTTCTACCCTTTACACACAAGCTCTTCCAGTGACACGGGGAAGCCATGAGCCCATCCCAATGAAAACATTATAAATGGAGGTGTGTTTAACATAACTAGCTCACACGGACATCCGAGCTCAGCAACAGTTTGTTCTGGACACAGCAGTTCCACCCTCAAGACCTCATTGCTTAAGACTGTCAACTACTCTATATCTGGAGAGAGTTGGATGGTGGCTCCAGTCCTGGATCTTCTGAGGCAGTGTCCCTATCCAGTCCTGGATGATCTGAAACTCATGATGATGTAGCCCAGGCTGGCCTCAAACTTGTGGCCCCTTTGTCTCAACCTACCCATTCTTGGGATTACATGTGTGAGCCACCATACCCAGCTTCAAAGTAGGATTTTGGTTTTTTCATTTTCTGGTTTTTGTTTTTTGTTTTTTGTTTTTTGTTTTTTTCCCCCAGACAGGGCTTCTCTATGGGTAGACCCACTTTGTAGACCAGGTTGGCCTTGAACTCACAGAGATTCACTTATCTCTGCCTACAGAGTACTGGGATTAAAGGCATATGATACCTACCACTCCTGGCCAAAGTATAATTTGTATAGTATACAAAGCATGTACATTAACATCACGACTCCCTCCCACACACCCTTCCTTGTGGCCTTCTAGGCAAGTGAGCCATGCCTTCACCCCTATTTTTACACTATGTATAAGTCCTTGTTGGGTATGGTGGTGCACAAATTTTTTTTCCTGCCCTTAGAAGAGAGAGGTGGTAGACTTCTGTGAGTTCAAGGTTCACCTGGTCTACACAGCAAGCTCCAGGACAGCTAGGGCTACTATGTAAGACCCTGTCTTTAAAAAAACAAAAAGTTCGCCAGGTGTGGTGGCGCACGCTTTTAATCCCAGCACTCGGGAGGCAGAGGCAGGCGGATTTCTGAGTTCGAGGCCAGCCTGGTCTACAGAGTGAGTTCCAGGACAGCCAGGACTATACAGAGAAACCCTGTCTCAAAAAACCAAAAAAAAAAAACAAAAACAAAAACAAACAAACAAAAAAACCCAAAAGTTCTTAGTCGAACCATTCTAAGCCTGGGGCCACTGATACACACCTTTCCACACCAACATACACAAGCACACAAATGCCAGAGTACACGGTACACACCCTTCCTCAGCATGTTCGCACAAACACTATGCTATGCATGTGCCCGTGTACCAAGCACGCCCATGCACATGGCGGCCATGTCTCCACTCTTTCATATAACCCTTACACCCATGCACATAACATCTGTGCCCACATCGGCCTTAGTACACACAGTCACACACATGGAGTCATGCATGCTTACATATATCTATCAGTGCTCCCATCATACGTGTAGAGAAAGATCTTGCTAGTCCTGCTTGGCTGCACAGCATGGAAGATAAAGGAGCCAGGCAGTGCAGCAGGAACAGGCCTTCCTGAAGACTGAGCTGCTGTGTGGATGCCTACAAAGCTGAGGAGCCAGGGGTCTGGATCATTTAGGACAAGAGGAACCACACTCTGACAAAGAAGCCTTTACTCAACACTGCAACCGGCCGGACCGCTTCCCCTCGGGCACCCCTATAAAAGCTGATGAGCCTGCATCTCGCTTCCAGGAGCCCAAAGGGAAGGCTCTAGCGATGGGAAGCTCAGAGGGGAAGCATCCCAGCGTGTCTCTGGGAGGCCATGGAATGAGGTAATGGAGAACAGCAGCCCTATGCAGAAACAGTCCCGAGGCTGGTCCCCAGTGTCCTCTGGCAACACAGTCTGCACATTCTTACTTTAGGGGTGGCACTCTGAACCCTCCAGCAAGAGCCAATGGCCAGGCCTGAAGTCCACCCCTTAATGACTAGCCCACCTGGCCCCATCTTCCTCGGGTGATGACAAGCTGCAGCAGCAGTTGGAGGCTGGGAACAACAGTCGGGGGGTAGCCGGGGTAGTAGACTTTATCCAGTAGACTTTATACCTGTGGCTGGGCTAGAGGCATCAGGGGCTCAGACAGCATCTTTTGCCTTTCTCTCTTCCTGGACGGTCTCGGCACGCACAGCCCGGCTGTCTCATTTTCCCGAGGTACCTGGTGTCCAGCTGGGACTGGGGTCCTGGGAGGCCTTCAGGCAGCTTCTGCTGACTGCCTGAATCTAAGGCCCAAGGGAGCTGGGTAGAGCAGCCACCAGGAGTCGGCAGTTACTGAAAAGCTTCCTCAACCCCGTTCTTTATAGGACACCAGTGGGTGTCTGGGTAGAGAAGGCAGTGCACAGTCTGAAACCTATCAGGAGAAGGAGTCAGATTAGGTCTGCCGGGGAGGGGACTGACACCAGAGCCCTCCAGGGTGCCCACTCACCGTGTAGGGTCCTGCTGTATGCTGAAACTTCCAGCTACATTCACCACGTTATGTGGGTTCTCAGGACCCCCATAGCTCAAGGTAACCTGGGAGAAGTATCAGGGAGGGTGAGGGTAAGCTCTTCCTTCTGGGCCCTCCACCTGCTAGAGGAAATTCCACTCACCCCTTAGGCTTAGGGAAGCAGGACAGTGGCCCTTCATAAGAAGCCCCACGAGGCTTGTCAAGGACAGACAGGTTCCTGAAGGTTCTCCATCCAGCAGGCAAAGTGTCTGCCCAGGGCCCACCCCCCAGTGACAAAGAAATTCTGAGGCTAGCCCTCTCCTGAGCCCTGAACAACTGGAGACCCCTTGGGAGCTAGGCTGCATCCTTGTCGGAGTGGAGAACCAGGTTGGAGTGTCTTCTACCTGCTGCAAAACAGCACCAGACGGCAGCCTCTGCAGGTTTTCCAGGTGGGAGTGGAACAGGGGGCTATGGAGCAGACGGACGCCCAGAAGTCCTTCCACGATGTATCCCACAGTGCAGTCATCAGGCAGCCGAACCCGCTCTGCTGTGCTCATGAAACTGCCGAGGCTGGAGGGGAGGCTAGTCAGCACCTCTACAGCCCTTCCCACCCCCATCCCACCCCCAAACCAGGCAGCTGGCCTCCCAGGCTCCCACTTACCTGGCCCATGGGCTCATTTTGAGGGCAAGGCCCCTGCTCAGGCAGAACCCAGCCCCACCAGTAGCAAACCAGAATTTCACTGTGTTTGACTGGAAAAAGGAAAAGCTCGGTCAGGACTGACCAGGATAGGGCTCCTCACCCTCAGTCCTCCAACTGAATCTTGTTACCCTTATCCTAGGCCACCTGCTTCAGAAGGCACAAGGGGTTTTCTGACATGTCACCTGTGGCCTCTAAGGCCTTCTCTATCACTGTGCCTGATTGGTCAGTTCCTAGGAAGCCAGGATACCTGGCCCATGCCTGTCTTAGGGTTTTCTCACTCTTCAGCGCTCCTTGGGTCAGCCCCAGGGAGGAGGATGTTAGCCCAGCACTCACAGTGCCACCGCCCTGGACCCTCTCTGTGGCTTCGATGGGGTGGTCCAGGCTAGGTCGCCCCAGGTAGACATCCTGGTTGGAAGAGAAGGTGGAAAGCAGGTGCAGCAGGCTTTTGGGGTTCACATAGTTGTCATCATCCACGTGGCAGAACCATCTGAAGGTGGAGGGAGAGGCGTATGCACTGAGGCCCCCCCAGTTTGGGTGGGAGCCTCCACATCGCTCAGTCCTGTTCTCTGAAGGGTGAGGTTACTCACTTTCGTCCGGATTCGATGAACTTGTCATATTCCACGGACATTTTGCAGCACAAAGCTTGGCGGGTGCGCACGGCAGAACAGTTGGTGTTGATCATGCGGCCGCCTGCACGGGATATACAGGATATACGGGATATAGGGGATATACCGGACATACGTGAGGGCTGACTTCTAGCTAGCTTGCTTCCTCAGGTTTAGGCCTGTCCAGCCACTGAGCACAGCCCTCATTCTGAAGCAGATAACAGTTACTTAGAACAGCATAGGCGGATCAGGACAAGACTTGGCAGGCGACTGCTGCTGGGCCTTCTTCAGGGAATCTGGGTGACATTAGCTGTACATGGCACCCTGTCGGGAACTGGGGGCAGGGTGGGGATCTGGTGACTAGAGGGATGGACTGACAATGAATGGGTGTCCTGGCTCTGCCCTCCTGTGTGACAGTAGGCAAGTGCCTTCGACGCAGTAATGAATGGTCCTGGTAGCTACAACTCGGGCCAGGGGAGCATCTCACCTGCCAGCACCTGGAGCTCAGGGTCGTCTCCATCGGTGAAAATGAACGTCTGTGGGAGAAAACACCGTGAGTGGGTCTGAGAGTCGGTGCAGAGCCCGGGAGCCAGGGGCGCCAGCCTGGAATCCAAGACCCTGCGCGGCGCACCTGCCGTGGGGCTCGTGAGATCCAGGTACGCAGCAGCAGCCGCAGGCGCGGGCCATGGTTCTTCCGAGTGGTCTTGACTGCAATGAAGACGTCGTCGGGTTGCAGGCGGGAGACCTCGAGGGTCAGGCTCCGAGTCGGGACAGGACCGGGGTCCGGTGCGGGCGCGCGAGGCAGCGGCAACGGTAGCGGCAGCGGCAATAGCAGCAACACAGCCAGGACCGCGGCCAGCGCGAGGCAAGCCCGGCACAACACCCGCCGCGCACGGCTCATGCGATCGCCCCGGCCCGGGCGCTGGGCGCCCGCCTGCGACCGCGGCGGCCCCTTTAAGAGTGACAGCACCCCGCCCCGAGCCCTGACCCGGAACTGACGGACGCGCCGCCCCGGAAGTGAACGTCGCAGCGGCGCCGGGGGTGGAAGATGCCGCTGCCGGTTCAGGTGTTTAACTTGCAGGTAGGGCTTGGTGGCCGCGCTCGCCGCGTGGCCGTTCGGTCCGGAGCCGACCTGGTGGGCGGGGCCGGCGGCGGGCGGGGCAGGGCCCGCGGCTCTGGCCTAGGCGCGCGAGCGAGCGTCGCCTGCCTCGCGGGCCGCGCCGGGCCCCGGCCCCCGCCCCGCCCCCGCCTCGCGCGCCAACGCTTTCCGTGCGGTGCCTGCCTCCCAGAGAGGCGCGTCAGGCCGACATGCGGGGCAGCCCGGCGCCCAGCTCGGCCTCGTCCTCGGCCTCCGACCTGAGCCGCAGCCCTGCGCACAGCAGGTCCGACCTGCGGCCGGGCACGGCGGGTGACTACAGCCTGAGCGCCAGCCTGTCGGCCTGCACGCTGCTTTCCGAGGTACGGCTGCGCGCCCGCCCGCCCGCCCTCCGGGGAGCGGCTGTCCCGACAGCGCTTGAGGCCCTGGGCCCTCGAGTCCGGGGTGCGCCGACCCCTTCCGCGGCGGGGCCAGTCTGCTCTAGCTCTCTGGATTGATGAAACTAGGGTGGCAATCTGTTTGGCTCTCTGGCCAGGAGGGAGCTGGATCGGGATGGCGGCCGGGAACGCTTGCGGTTTCCCGCAATGAGTCTCAGAGTTGTGCGCTGGACCTGGGTGGGAGAGGCGAGGAGGGCGCTTGGCTGTCAGCACCTGTGGGGCCCAGTGCAGTTTTGCCTTGGAAAATCGAGGGCAGAAGTGACCGTGGAGGACAGGAACATCCTCTGCTGTCCCTGGTGCCCTGTGTCAAGCTGCTCTTCGCGTATTGCAGGGGGCCGTGGAACCCATGCAGATTGATGTTGATCCGCAGGAAGATCCACAGAACGCACCTGATGTCAACTACGTGGTGGAGAACCCCACCCTGGTATGGATCCCACGTGGCGGGGGACTGCTGGCGACTTGGATCTGTTGAGGGGTCCAAGTCAGACTCCCGCTATGGTGTATATCCTAGGACAGCTGATGGTTTTTAGCAACTGCTTTAGTCACATCCCTCTAAGCCAGGAAATTGGGTTTTCATTTGTCCCACCTGTGTTGGGTTCTCAGGTAGTGCTAAGACCCTGCACCGGCTTCTCCATAGGGCACAGTCCCATTGAGCCAGTGTGAAGCAAAGCTGTATTTGCCGCTGACACCCTTTTCTTACCCCAGCATCCATCACTTTAGAGTATACTCATGTTTCCATTTCCCGGGGAAGAGCTTGAACCTGACGATCTTTAATTCACCCCTGTGGTCTCTTCCCTGCCTCTGGGACAACAGTCAAGACTGTGGCCCCAAGCCTCCCTCGGGAAGGTTTAGTATCCTGGCTCAGGTTGTCAGATCCTTGCTTACCCCAGCTGACCCGCTTATCTCCTCCCCACAAGGATCTGGAGCAGTATGCAGCCAGCTACAGTGGCCTGATGCGAATTGAGCGGCTACAGTTTATTGCTGACCGTTGCCCTCCACTGCGGGTAGAGGCCTTGAAAATGGCTCTATCCTTCGTGCAGAGGACCTTCAATGTGGACATGTATGAAGAGATACACCGGAAGCTCTCCGAGGCTACCAGGTAAGCCTTAGGGAGCAGGGGAGGGTGAGCAGAGCTGGGCTGGCCATGGCTTTTCTGTGCCCAGCCTTTCACCCGTAATGTGCCTGCAGTAGGTGAGAGGCAGAACATGCTTCCTCCTTGGGGTGGAGAACTGGTAGCAGGCCATTTTCTCTCCTTTGGCTTCCTTTGCCTCTGTGAAGACAATTGAGCTTCCTAATCCTTAAGAATCTGGTATTGCTGTCCTTCTTTACCAAAAACAAACAAAAAAAAAAAGTCCTGGCTGCACTGGGTCAAAACCATCTATTCTCCTTTGACTTTCACTGTCTAGCTATGGTCTCTTAGATCAGCAATTCTCTGTGCCCCTGGTACAGATTGGGCCCTTGCAGTGGGGTAGGGAGAGGCAAAGGTCTCTTGAGAACCAGCCTGTGGCTGTGCTACATACGATCCTGATGGCTAGCTCACCCTTCAGGGAGCTGCAGAATGCACCTGACGCCATCCCTGAGAGTGGAGTGGAGCCCCCACCCCTGGACACAGCCTGGGTGGAGGCCACTCGGAAGAAGGCTCTGTTGAAACTGGAGAAGCTGGACACAGACTTGAAGAATTATAAGGGCAATTCTATCAAAGAGAGCATCAGGTGCTGGGCTGCTCTGGGCAGGGGAGGTGGGCACCCAGGCCCTGCTGGCCCCTCGACCAGTATTTACTCACTGCCAGGCCTACAGGCGCGGCCATGACGACCTGGGTGATCACTACCTGGACTGTGGGGACCTCAGCAATGCCCTCAAATGTTACTCACGAGCCCGAGACTACTGCACCAGTGCTAAGCATGTCATCAACATGTGCCTCAACGTCATCAAGGTGGCCTGGGTGACAGCTGGGTAGGCATGGAGGGCCCAGAAGGGACAACCCAATCTTATCTGGCCTTACCTATTTACCTGCCAGGTCAGTGTCTACTTGCAAAATTGGTCTCATGTGTTAAGCTATGTCAGCAAGGCTGAGTCTACTCCAGAGATCGCTGAGGTAAGGTCTACCTCACAGATACCCAGCTAGCCTCTACCCCTTCCTCGCCTCCACGTCCCTTTGAGTTTGTGCTCAGGGTAGGGTGGGGACAGGGAACAGAGCTCCTTGAGTAAGGTGTGCAGGGTGGGGAGGCTCACGTCTGCTGCCTTCTCCTGCAGCAGCGGGGCGAGAGGGACAGCCAGACACAAGCCATCCTCACGAAGCTCAAGTGTGCTGCAGGTGAGGCTTCCAGACACCGCTCCCGTTCAGGTTCATAGAGAGAAGCTGGTGGGCTCTGGGGAAGTAGGGCAGCTGGTTTCCCTGAGCCTGGGTGTGTGTGTGTACATTGTGAGCATTTTGAGGATTCCCTGCAGGTCTAACTTGGAATGTTTTCAGTTAGATTTCTGTCCCTAAACTGGGGCATACTGGGGTAGGAGCCCAGGGGCGACCCACTGATGGCCATGGTGTTCTGGGGCTCCTCTAGCTTCAGCAGTTTCCTCCCTGCCTTGCCTGTAGGCTTGGCTGAGCTGGCTGCACGGAAGTATAAGCAAGCTGCCAAGTGCTTCCTTCTGGCTTCCTTTGACCACTGTGACTTCCCAGAGGTGAGTAGGGGCAGGAACTGTTCAGCTTGTCCAAGTCCCTAAGGGAAGTGAATGCTCACTCGTGGATTGGGCTTTTAACAAACTCCTGTGAATGAGGGTCTAAGCATCGTCTTTATGGGTAGTGGGAAGGGAAGGGCAGGCCCCAACTTTGGGCTTCCACCTTGGTCTGTGTGGCTGTCAATGGCCCAGCACCCCTTCTGCCTCCCAGCTGCTGTCCCCCAGCAATGTGGCTGTCTATGGTGGCCTGTGTGCCTTAGCCACCTTTGACCGGCAGGAGCTGCAACGAAATGTCATCTCCAGCAGGTAAGTTGGGTAGTAGGCTCCCACCTTCTCTTGTCGAGCCAGGCCCTTCTGTCCCTTCTTAGTTGAGCATTGTGGTATCCTCAGCTCCTTCAAGCTGTTCCTGGAGCTGGAGCCACAGGTCAGAGACATCATCTTCAAATTCTATGAATCCAAGTATGCCTCATGCTTGAAGATGCTGGATGAGATGAAGGTAAGGCACAAGGGTAAGGCACACTGGAACTGAACTAGGTGTGCACACCTCGGGGTCCCTGACCAGCTCTCCTCTGCAGGACAACTTGCTCCTGGACATGTACCTGGCCCCTCATGTTAGGACACTGTATACCCAGATTCGTAACCGGGCTCTCATCCAAGTAAGCGTGGGTGTTGGGGCAAGGGGGCTTGGATGGTTAGGGCTGTGTGGAATGCAGACCTTCTGAGGAGCAGTGGACAGCTTGTAACTTCTGTCCTGTAGTACTTCAGCCCATATGTGTCAGCTGATATGCACAAGATGGCTGCAGCCTTCAACACAACAGTTGCAGCTTTGGAAGATGAGCTGACACAGCTCATTCTGGAGGGCCTTATTAATGCCCGCATCGACTCACACAGCAAGGTGGGTCCACAGGGTTGGGACTGCCGAGTGTGTGGTGTGGAGGCTCCTTGGGCTGTTCTGAGCCTCCTCGTCTTGTCCAGATACTGTATGCTCGAGATGTGGATCAGCGTAGCACCACCTTTGAGAAGTCCCTGCTGATGGGCAAGGAATTCCAACGACGTGCCAAAGCCATGATTCTGAGAGCAGCTGTGCTCCGCAACCAGATCCATGTCAAGGTGAAGAGCCTGGGGTGCGAGGGAATGGGCGGCACTCACACAGCCTCCACTGAACCCTCCCTGTCCACTGCAGTCTCCTCCTAGAGAAGGGAGCCAAGGGGAGCTGACTCCAGCCAACAGCCAGTCACGCATGAGTACCAACATGTGAAAGGCATTTCCGTGACCGTCAGACCATAGTCTGCACACCTACTCTGCCTGTGGAAGCAGCACCTGGGCCTCCTGCCTGCTTTCCTCAAGATGAGACCCCAGACTGTGTGTGATTCATTAGAGCAGTCTGGCCACTGGGGTGCCAGTTCGTTGGCCTTCCACGCTAAGGTACCCTCTGCAGTGGCAGGCAGCCTTCCCATATGGCCACTCGGGCCTGACTCTAGGTTTCTGCCCCAGTGAAACAGACCATGTGCAATTCCCAGGTAAGGGAACCTCAGACCCTTCCTGTCCATGTAGTTCTGACTGCAGCAGTGTCTAACCGAGTAGTCCATTAAAGTACAGATTGATCACTGGCCCAGGCTCCTTTCCCTTGTGCTTGTGTTCCCTGGATACTCTGTGCACTCACAAGAGGAGGGGAGGTCCACTGAGACAGGAGAGCGGCCTAGGGGCAACAAGCATAGGCATCACTAGAGATCTCTGCAAATGCATCTCTCAAGTGTTTTATTGTTCAGTGCTGGAAACACAAGTGTGGGAACAGGGCCCCACCTGCAGACATCAACAGGTTCTTCTGTGTCAAAGAGGAGATTCCCTGAGTAAAGGCATTTCCTTAAGAGTGTCCAGGCTTCAGTGGCTGTCCTGGGGTGGAGATGGCTCTTGCTGGCTTTCAGGCTAGGGCACTACCTACGACTTCAGAGAATCCACTTGGTGTCACAGGCCTCACCTGCTGGGCTTCCTGCAGTCCAGGCTGGGTCCCTTTCCAGGCCAGAGACTTCTCTAATTTGGTCTTAAAAAGCAATCCATGACCTGACAGGAAGGGTGAGAGGAGAGTGGGGGTCAGGAAGCCAAGGTTCCCACAGATGGTGGGTGGGCTGGTTACAGCAGGCATCTGCTCACCTGGGCAATCTGCTGTCTCTCTGAAAGCTCGCTTCTTGCAGCAGCCTCGGCACAGGTTAAACACACACCTATTGCCCTGTGTATAGCAAAACTAATGAGCTGATGTAAGTAGTACCAGACTCCAGCAGCACAAGGAACACCCATGAGGACTGCCCTGCCCACAGGATAACACAAGGGCCAGCTCACCTTTGGATTTCCACACTGGTCACACTTGGCATATTTGGCTGGGAAAAAAAATAGGGCAGGTTGAATGAGATGAATGAGGGCAGGGTGAGCAGCTGCCCCCACCTCTTCAAAGATTGATTATATCTACACAGTGTTCTGTCTGCATGTGTGTCTGAAAGCCAGAAGAGGGCACCACATCTCATTAGTCATGGTTGCTGGGAATTGAACTCAGGACCTCTGGAAGAGCAACTAGCAGAAGCGCTCTCAATCTCTACACCTCTACAAAGCTTGCTGTGAAGCGGGCGTGGTGGTGCACGCCTTTAATCCCAACACTCGGGAGGCAGAGGCAGGCAGATTTCTGAGTTTGAGGACAGCCTGGTCTATAAAGTGAGTTCCAGGACAGCTGGGGCTATATAGAGAAACCCTGTCTTGAAAAACAGAAAAAAAAAAACAAAGCTTGCTGTGGCCACCCAGGCCAGGAAACTTGAGTAAGGACAGAGGATGTAGCTAGTTATGACAAGAGATGGCTGACAGCAGACCAAGCATGGCCTCACTGGGAAGCAGGTGGGCTGCCCACTCTACCCTTAGCATCCAGAGCCCTAGGTCTGTTTCTCTCTCTCTCTCTCTCTCTCTCTCTCTCTCTCTCTCTCTCTCTCTCTCTCTCTCTCTCACACACACACACACACACACACTCTCTCTCACTCACTGAAAAATGGGGCTTCCAAGTATGGTGACTTAAGCCTCTGATCCTAGCACTCCAGATTGCTGCTGAGTATAAAGTCAGAGCAGACTACACAGTGAGATCTGAGACCTCAAGAAACAGAAGGCAAAATCAGAGCCCCTGTCCTAATGGCCACTCCCTGTGGTACAGAATCGCAGGAGAAACGGCTATGGCATTTCCCTCATAAGTAGTCTATGCAGGACTGTGATATGGTCCTTCTGCTGTCTCAGCCTTGCAAAACTCAGATTAAACTCCCAGGGAGCTGCCACCAGACTGCTGAACCTCTAGGAATGTGTGAGCCCAGATTGCCAAAATGGCTAGGACACAGAGGACAATACCCTGGACTGATACCTCAAGCTGCACACCTAGAAACCATACTGAAAAGTCCTGAGTGTCTGAGAAAGACTAGCACCTCCAACCCCATCAATCTGGGTCAGGACCCTGGCCCACCAACCACTATCCAAATACATAGAAAGCATCCTAGCACGTTCTCCAGAAGCTGACAGTTACTGCTTCAAGACTGCCTGAGCCCCATGCAAGGGTGAGGTGCATCCATGTCTCAGCAGGCCAAAGACAGCTCTAGTGACTCAAAGTCTTTGTCATACAGGCAAACTCCTGTGGTCACTTGAACAGCACCTGGCTGAGGGGCTTGTACAATGGCCTTGTCTGATACACTAAGAGGTTTATAGCCATACACTATAGATGAGATTCAAAGGCCCTTCCCAGGTTCTTAGAGTCATAAAGTCTGGTCTGGGCACAGGATGTCTGGGAGAATTGTCCCCAGGCATGTATGTCTCCAGAGACATTACACTTGACAGGCCTGGACTTCTAACCCCAGTAAAGATGAAGAGAACAGAGAGGTTTCCAGGCAGCTGCCCAACAAACCTGGCTTCAACAGGAGTAGCACTCACGTTTCAGGGAAGGGTCAAAGGTTTTGTGAGGGTTCCTCAGTTGTTTCTTCAGCTTATTCTTGGACAAGCCCTCCATGTTGCCTTCTTCTTCCTCCAGAGCCCGCTTGCTTCGACCACCACTATTCTCCTTGCTCCCTTCCCTAGGTCTGAAGGGAAAGGCCAGTGAGCAGCACCACAGACCAGTTCACCAGTGCTAATCGGGCAGCTCTCAGGAGGGCTCCAAGGCAGAGAGATACCAAGAGGCCTGCATGGGTCTCCCACTCATCCCAAGCAACTATTCTTGGCTGCCCAGGCAAACAGGGCTTGACCAAGAACATAGGACATAGGTACAGTTTACACAATAGAATGGCTAACAGAAATTAAACCTTCCTGGAATGACATCTAAGGTTCAGGGGCCCAGGGTCTTCCACAGAGCTCAGTCAGGCTGACATCACAGATGACAGCCTCCCCACTTTAGAGATTCCAGCCCCAGGGTCTACCTGTTAACCCCAAGGACAAAGCCACACAGGACTATAGATCTCGGATAAGTACCCTAGGCACAAAGACTCTCTTCCTTCCTTCACCCAGAACAGGGACTTGCCTTAGCAACTAGAGCAGTGGCAAAGGGCACCTGGGCATATACTCCCACTGTAGGCTGGCTCGGCTCACCCTGGCCGGATGTACGGCTGGCAGATCCAATGGAAAGCAGGTAAGTTGTCAACTGGCCTCACTCCTTCTTGCTGCCTGGACATGTCCTCCTGTAAAAGCCCAAGGCCTGTCAAAGACCTAAACTGCTGGCCCACTACAGAACTTGCTGGGTTCCCGTGCACCAGCCCTGCACCTGCCTGACACCGCAGCTTTAATGCCTGGCTCACAGCAGCCACGCCTTCCAGGGTCTTCACTTTGGCCAGCTCTTCTCGAAGTTGCTGATGTACCTGTAGCCTGAGGCAGATGCCTGTCACCCCCAGTCACCACCTAGGCCAAGCTAATTATCTCTTCCCACCGAGGCTCCTGCCCTTCCTCACTGCCAAGCCACCAGCCCTTCAGCAGACTTGGTGGCCATGTTGTTTTGGGAAGACCACAGAACACTCCAGGTAGGGTTCTGACACTGCCTAGAGAGACCCACTCTCAACCCCTGCCCAAAGAGCAACTCACGTGTGGTGCCACAGCTTGAAGAGATGGGCCCGGACATATGACAGTGGACAAGGGTGCTGTCGCACAATGTCCAGGTACTCCTCGGCCAGCTCCCACACAGCAGGACTCCGGCCCTCAAAGAGGGCAGGGTTGTGCAGGTTCCCCTCTGGGAAGAAGGCAAGGCAAAGCTTGGGACCCTCTCCTGGCCACTCAGGTCACTATAGGGCCAGCTATGGGGTTGGCAAGTCTGGAAAATGGTCCAAGAGTTTGGTTTGGGCTCCTTGGAGCAGACATGACAGTGAACACCATCTTAAGCAGACCTACAGAAACAGACCAAGGCTGAGACAAGGAACAAAGCTCACCTGCACTCATGACCCCCTGCACGCCGGTGTCCTGGATGCACCGCTCCACATCCTGCAGGCATCGGATGTTCCCATTGGCAAACACAGGGATTCCCACAGCCTTCCTGTGGGGGGAAAAGAAGCCTGACCCTATACCATGCCAGAGCAGTGCTAAGCCAGGAAGGGCAGAAACCAGCCACCAAGTTCTATCTTGTTGAGACACCTTGGCTTCTATGGCATTATTGCCTTCCCTCCCAGATAGTTATAGGGCACCCCAAGGTGTGGAACTAGGTTTATGCCACTTCCACAAAGTCCAATGGACCAATGACTGCGCCCGACCCACAGTATCTGCTCACCGAACGGCCTTGATGTGTTCCCAGGAGGCTGTTCCTGCCATGGGCCCCTTCTGCTCTTTGGTGCGCCCATGCACAGTCAGCAGCTAGGACAGACCAACACTTGGTTCAACCCTGCTCTATGCAAAGGTCTCACACCAATTACAAGGGACCTGCTCAGGTTTCTCAGCTTTCCATGCTGGGAGGAACCAAGGCCATCTGGCATGGTTCTGTCCCTGGTCCTAGGGTCTTGAGAGCCCTGCCCCTTTGGAAGAGCCCCAGGCTGTAATCAGAAAACATAAGTCAAGAGGCAGAACCCTGAGTACAGGAAAAATCTGGAAAACTCAGGATGCAGGGTGCTGAGTGAGGGGGGGGATCCTGCTGTTTTCAGAAACCATGTCTCAGAGTACACTTGGCCAGGCTCAACATGCAGGACGGAAGAGGACCAGGTCTGAGACCCCCATGGCTTATGCCCAGGCTTCCAGAGAGGCTGGATACTGAGCTCACCTAAAGGCAGCCCTGGCTGATGTCTAGAGAGCCTGAGATGTGGTAGTGAACCCAATGTTACTCTTCACACAGACAACACCCTGGAGCTGGAATGGCAGTTTTAGAGGTCTGAGGCCAGGCTACCAGGTCTTAACCAGGAAGGCCACTGCTGCCCAAAGAACAGCTCCCCCCTCCTGGTGTTGGAAGAGTGTCATGGAGAATAGACCATCCTCAAATGTGAGGCCAGGCTGCCTACTCCATCCCCACACCCGCCCTGGGAACCATGGCCTCACCTGACAGCCAGCCTTCTCCAGCATCTGGGCGTACCTCACTGTCTTGTCAATTTCTGGGAAGACACGAATTTTGCACGTGACAGGAACAGAGAGTCGCTCATGAGCCAACAGAACTGAGAAAAAAGGCAGCCTCTGAGGGAACCACGGTGTCACTCCAAGGTGGCCAAACCCCAATATGTCCCCATGGGGCACCAGGAGCTAACAGGAATAAGGACACTGTCCCAGCACTTCATGTCTGATCCTAAGGGGATAGTTGTATACACCAGGGGACTCTATAGTCACCTCCTTCCAGCAGGGAAAGTACTGTGGCCAAGAGCCCCCAGAGGGATCACCGGTGTCCTCTCTTGAGCCCCAACCAAGCAGCTGTGCTTAGGATCCCTGTCAGACTGTCTGTGGGGTGACTCACTCGCTCACACAGTGGCCTGCAGCCAACTCACTCATTCTTTGAAGAAGGTCCCACTCCTCCTGTAGGAAAGCGCCATAGTGACCTGCAGAGAATGAGAGTGGCCTCCATTGCACCCACGCTGCCATCAACCCCCTACCAGGCCAGCTCCTCAGAACACAAGGGACTCCACAGCTAGGCAGTGTGTATGAGTGCCAGCCTCTACATGGACTCCCCAAGGTCAGTAGAGTCTCTGGATAGAGCAAAGTGAAAGGGATGTCAACCAGCTTCTTAGCCCTGACTTTGGAGCTCTGTCTGCTGTCAAAACTCCAAAGTAGGCCACACAGCCTAAGATCATAATGGTTGCTTGGAGGCCCAGTGAGCCTGAGTTGTAGGATTATAGAGCCAGGGACCCACACCAGCTA
Organism: Mus minutoides; assembly: GCA_902729485.2. Classification (NCBI taxonomy): domain Eukaryota; kingdom Metazoa; phylum Chordata; class Mammalia; order Rodentia; family Muridae; genus Mus; species Mus minutoides. The sequence goes on from LR754047.1 coordinate 25,998, forward strand.
GTCACATTTATCAGAAGGATACCTATTGGCCAGCACAGTCTGGTCCCCAGTCAAACACCTGAGGACTCTCCAGGATGGTAAGTTCAGAAAAAGGGCTGGTTGCTGGCTACAGGTGCCACCACAGTCAGAGGCAGGGATTAACTCTCCCCGTGTGCACCAAGACCCAGGCTCCACCAGAACAGGCCTGGACAGGTGTCAGCACATGACTGGAGAGATGACCTCACCTCTCTTGGCTATCATCTGTGGGCAGCCCAAGTTCAGGTCAATGGCATCACAGTAATCTTGTGCTAGGAGAGCCGCCTGGACAAACACCTCTGGGTCATTGGCACAGAACTGAAGAAGACATGAATGTCACCCTCGGTCAGACTAGGCCTAGGACTCTCCCTGCCTAGGCCACCCAACCCTGTGAGGAATCCCATGGTGACTATGAGCTATGGTCTTTCCCCCAACATTGACAATATGATACATCTCATACCACTAGGAATATGAGCTGTATATGCCATGTAACGGAAGCCACTGGCATAGACTTGTAAAGAACTGTCGGTTCTCCACAGGAGGGTACTGAGATGGAGAAGAAGGATCAAGATGACACTGGTGCTACACTCCTCACGTCAGCCAAGTTGCCCCTTCACTGGGACTTTGGCTAGTTCCCAGTTTTGGGGATACGCACTCAGCAGCAGGTGTCATGCAGGACTGCAGGGACCCCAACCCTCCTCCTGGGTTATATGTATATGGCAGGGACATCTTGGGAATGCTATCCTTATATACAGAGTCTGCAACTTGCTACCCAGTCCCTCAGCTCACCTGCACAATGAGAGGCCTGTCCTCAGGGCACACATCACAATACAAGTTCTCTTTGCGGTAGTTAGCATCTCTAATGAAGACCTGGGCATGTAGCATAGGGGTGTAGCATAGCTGGGCTCCATGGCGGCGGCTCAGAAGTCTCCAAGCTAGCTCACTCTGGTCCACCATGGGCGCCACCACATGTCGGGCACCCCCCAGGGTGCGGCTCCAAAACTCAAAACCCTGCAGTTTGGGCATCCTTTCCACACTAAGGGCAGAAGAGGAACAAGCGCTCATTTCAGCCATAGTATACCATCATACCCCGGGAGGGTACGAAGTTCAACTCAAGGAGCTGACTGCTCTCCTCAGCTATTGCTGCCGGCGCTCCCAAGCACACGGTGCAAACAGGAGAGGTATCCGCAGGCACGGGGTCGAGCTGCCCTCCCTCCACCTTTCTGGCAGTGACCCTGACATGCCACTCACCCTCTCTGGACCTCCCCCCTCATCTGCTACTGGATCAAACGCCAGTCTGGTGCAGCGGGTGTGGAGGATGAACAGGTCCGTGAGACCTGGCCAGCTGGGACCACCCGGCTGCGCGAGGCCTGACGCCGCCTCGGACCTTGGGTTGGGAGAGCAGCGGGCACGTCAGCCTAGACGGCCCTTTTCCTGGTCGGGCTCAGAGCCCCCTGCGCTACCCCTACCTAACCCTTGGGCTGGCTGGGGCCCGAGACCGCCACCGGACAACGTCCACGGGGCTTGAACTAGGACGACTTCCCGCACCGTCGGAGCTGGCCGAGGCTCGATGAAGGCCTGTGGCCGCGGGCACGCTCCAAAGAAAGGGGCACACAAGGCCCCGTAGCCTCTGCCTGACCCGCGGTGCCGCCAGCAGGACCCGCAGGAAGGCGGCAGTAGCCGCCAGGCGCTGGGGCTCAGACTCAGTGCACCACCGCCGGAAGTGCCGGAGCCGGAAGCGCACTACGGGCGCTCCGCACGGTCTACGGTGCAGAACAAAATAAAATCCTCGGAAACTGCAGCTCAGCGCTGAAGGGACCGGACCTGTGGAAACGGGAGTTGAGCAAGTACAGACTGCGCATGCCCGGGGCCACTTTGTCCCTTCCAGACAATTGGCACTCGGAGGCCTTTCCTCCCACCTCTATCCCCCCTCCCACCTCCGCAATCCAAGAGCAGCCCTTGGTTTTACAGACACAAGACATAAATTCAGTACACCACCACAATAGAAAACGAGATAAAGAATTATTACTTCAGATCCTGGGTAGGAAAGGCTACAACAGGCCAGGTCTTTGTTAAGTAATGAGACGCCTGCTAGAGCAAAGGACTTGCATAAAGAAATATGGGACCGGGCAGTGGTGGCGCGCACACCTTTAATCCCAGCACTCCGGAGGCAGAGGCAGACGGATTTCTGAGTTCAAGGCCAGCCTGGTCTACAAAGTGAGTTCCAGGACAGCCAGGGCTACACAGAGAAACCTTGTCTCGAAAAACCAATAAATAAATAAATAAATAAATAAATAAATAAATAAATAAATAAATAAATAAATAGTAAAATAAAAAATAAAGTAAATCAGAGGGGCAGGAGAGATGGCTCTGAGGTTAAGAGTTCTAGTTGCAAGCCGGGCGTGGTGGCGAACGCCTTTAATCCCAGCACTCGGGAGGCAGAGGCGGGCAGATTTCTGAGTTCGAGGCTAGCCTGGTCTACAGATTGAGTTCCAGGACAGCCAGGGCTATACAGAGAAACCCTGTCTCNAAGAAGAAGAAGAAAGAAAATAAAAGAACAAACTGCACACGCACAGCGGGCATGATGGTGGACACCTTGAATCCCTGGCAGGCGGATCTCTGAGTTCATGGACAGCCTGGTCTACAGAGTGAGTTCCAGGACAGTCTGGGGTACACAGAGAAACCCTATCTCGAAAAAGAAAAAAGTACGCCCCTTACACCCTTACATTTATACATTTATCCCAGGACAGCTGTAGCCATCTGTCCCATGCCCGCCAGCTATTTCCTATTGTTGCTGTAGCATGCCTCCCAGTCACTGACACAGAGAAGTGATTTGGCTTAGACCAAGAACATGCCAACCACACACCGTGATTTGTTCTGTATGTTCTGAATGTTCTGCATGAGGTTTGCTTTTTGTTTTTTTTGGTTTGGTTTGGTTTGGGTTTTTTTGAGACAGGGTTTCTCTGTGTAGCCCTGGCTGTCCTGGAACTCACTCTGTAGATCAGGCTGGCCTCAAACTCAGAAATCCGCCTGCCTCTGCCTCTGCCTCCCAAGTGCTGGGATTAAAGGTGTGGGCCACTGATACCCGGCCTAAAATATCTCTGTCTTCATAGAGCTGAGAGATCAATGGTCTCAGTTTCACTTGTTTATAAATCTCTAAAACCCCAACAAAAAACTAAAAGGAAGGAAAGAAAGAAAACAAAAACAAACAAAGAAAGAAAAGACAAGAAGGCAGCAGCTGGACGTGGTGACACACACTTGCAGTTCCAGCCAGCCTGGAACTCTCAATCCTCCTGAGTGTTGAGACTGCAAACATGTCACCACACTTCAGCTCTGGCTGATTTTCTTGGTGTTCTTACTGTTTGAGTTTGCTGAACTTCTTTCATCCATAAATTAATTTTTTTTTTCAGAAATATTTCAGCCATTCCTTTTTTTATTTTCCTTAACGGGGTCTCTAACCCAGGTTGGCCTTGGACTAGGTTTCTAGCTAAGGATCTGAGGATGAACTTGAATTCCTATTCCTTGTGTCTCCCCACTTGCCAAGTACTTCATTTACGCTGTGCTGGAAATCAAACCCAAGGCTTGAATGTATTGGGCAATCGCTCTACCAACTTTCTTACTTTTTTTCCCTACTCTTCTGTCAATGCAACTGCCTAAGTTTCCATTGTTGACAGCGTCTTGCCTGGAGTACTGCTTTGTTTTCTGAGATCCCTTTGGCTGAGCAAGGGCGTTCTCTGCTCTTAGGTTGGTCTGCCCCCTAGTGGAACCTTCCAGCACTGTTTATTAGCTGAGACAGCACAGGCCATCCTAGCGTCAATAACTGGCAACCAGGAAGGGGCAGCCTGTGATTTCCACTCATCTCTCTTGGCAGTAACTCAGTGTCTTACTGTAAGGCTGGGTAAAGACGCTGAGGCTGGGTTCCTCTTCTTGCCTCCCCAGAGCTGAACTTCCAACATGCAGAGGGCACTTAGTGAGAAAGGATCCTGGCAGATGATTGAACACAGAGCTGGGTGGTGAGCCTTTGATAGTCTGTGCCCTGGAGGAGGAGCTTGTCCTTAACTGCACCCATCTAGAGTGGAGCTTGCATCATGTGGGCAGAGAGGAGGGATGGGCCAAGGCAAGTGCCCCAGCTCACTCCCTTCCTGGCAGGATCTGGTAGATTTTCCTGAACGCTGTTTCCCCTTTGGCTGAGAGTCCTCAGAACAACTTCCAGGACTTTCAATGACTTTCTGGAGACTTTTCACCAGAAAAGGCTGCTTTGCTAGGGACAGTCCTCTGAACCCCTCTGGCCACCGGTGGTGTGGGGCCCTTTTAGTTCAGTATGACTCACACAGATGCCCAGGTGTTTTCAGGGTCTGCCAAAGTATGCCCTTTGTTTTCTTCTCCAGTTTTCCTTTTGGAAACAGGGTCTCACTATGTATCCCTAGCAGATCTGGAATTTGATAAACCAGACTGGGCTCAGAGTCATATAGATCAGCCTGCCTCTGCCTCCTAGGAGCTAGGATGAAAGTGCATAGTTGGTGTGTGCTGCTGTGCCTAGAAACAAGATCTCAACAGTAACAGCAGCTCTAAGAACCACTCCTTATGTCTCCCTCTCTCACCCATCCTTCCTAATACACAAACATAGTGTTATCATTGAGTTTTCAAACAGGGTCTTACATGGCTGACTTGGAACTTACTCTGTAGCCCAGACTAGCCTTAAACTCATGGTGGTCTTCTTGTTTTAGCCACCCAAAGATTAAAGGTGAGCTTCACCATCCTGAGCTTACCTGTCTTTCCCATTTGTTGACTTGAAGTTCATGTCTCCTTTCCGTACTCATGGCTCTCTTTTGGACACACGCAGTCCATTTGTTCTGTCAGTCACACAGAGTAGATATGTAGGCCATCTCCAACATTTTTCAACTTTACATTGTTTTACAATGAATGTGTGTGTTTGTATGAACATGTGTGTATATATGTGCATATGTGTGTGCATGCATGTGTGTATGTGTATGTATGCAGGTATATATACATGTGTGTATGTGTGTATATGTGTGTGAATGTATATATCCTTGTATATGTGTATTCATGTATGTGCTGTATGAGTATGTATGTGCGTGTATGAGTATGAGTATGTGTGTGTGTGTGTGTGTGTGTGTGTGTGTATGTGCATGTAAGGGTACTTGGGACACTTTCCAAGAAGTGCAAACACGTAGGTGATTTTTCTGTGTGCTGCCAAATCTCCGGCTTGAGACCCTTTGTTCTGTGCCTCCCAGTAGGGGAGCTTACGCCAGTTTCCCTGGAAGCTCCACAGCACTCTGTGGTTATGTTTGCAACTGTGTCAACCTGACAGATAAGGAACCATCCTCCTGGTTGTGATTATCATTTTTTATTTCCCTTATAATGAGAGGTTGAACATCTTTTTATATGGTTCGAGGTCTAATTGACTATTATTTTGTTTATAAATCCCTTCTTAAACAGCTTCATGGAGGCATAATTAATATTTTTAAAATATATACAAAGTGGCAATTACATGTTTATAGATACCAGTATATACAAGTGAAACTGTTACAGTCAGATAATGAAAGTGTTTATCACTACTCTGGGTTTCCCTGTGCCCTTCCCCAACCCTCTTCATCCATGACATGTTTGTTGCTTTATATGTGAACTTCTGTAGGGGAACTGTGTCAAGTTTTTGGTTTTGGTCTGAGGTGCACAGCTCATTCTTTCCATGGCTGAGCAGTGTACTTTTATGGAATGTTCTGAAATGTGTTTCTCCATTTACCAGTTTATAAATCCGGAGTGGTTTCTCCTACAGTTGCTATGAATGTTCTTGTCAAATCTTCATGTGGACAGAGGGTTATTTATTTATTTATTTTCAGTTTTTCTTTTCTTTTCTTTTTTTTTTTTTAAAGATTTATTTTTGGGGCTGGTGAGATGGCTCAGCGGTTAAGAGCACCTGCCTGCTCTTCCGAAGGTGATAAGTTCAAATCCCAGCATCCACATGGTGGCTCACAACCATCCGTAACGAGATCTGGCGCCCTCTTCTGGAGTGTCTGAAGACAGCTACAGTGTACGTACATATAATAAAATAAAAATAAATCCGCCTGCCTCTACCTCCCAAGTGCTGGGATTAAAGGTGTGCACCACCACTGCCGGGCTACTATTGAGTTTTTTGAGATACGGTTTCTGTTTAACAGAACTGGCTGTTCTGGAACTCACTCTATAGACCAGGCTGTACTGAATTCACAGAGATCCACCTGCCTCTGCCTCATAAGTGCTGGGATTGAAGGTGTGCACCACCACTGCCTGGCCAGTGCTTTCTTTCTTTGTTGAGATTTCCCGTATTCACCGCTTATTAGATACATTCTTTATTTTTCACTGCAGCCTGTGGCGCCAACTGCTTTATTCTTTGTTGGGGTTACAGGTGCATGCCAAAGACCCAGTTTACATCCTTTCTTTTCTCCTCTCTTTCCCCTCCCTTCCTCCCCCTCCCTTCCTCCGTGTTTTCTGATCCTGATGTGGAGATGAAACCTAGGGCCTCTTGAACAGTAGATGAGCATTCCACCCTGAGCTACGTTCAAGCCCACTGACTGCTTCCGGCTTCCGGTTTCTCTAAGATCATTAACTGACACTGTTTTGTTTTCTTTTTTTGTTTTTCGAGACAGGGTTTCTCTGTGTATCCCTGGCTGTCCTGGAACTCATTCTATAGACCAGGCTGGCCTCAAACTCAGAAATCTGCCTGCCTCTGCCTCCCAAGTGCTGGGATTAAAGGTGTGTGCCACCATGCCCACCAAGATTTTTCTGGTTCTTGGTGAATAAATGATTTTAAGATGATGAAACCTTGCAGGCACCTGGGATGCATGCCTTTAATCTCAGCATTCAGGAGGCAGAGGCAAGCAGATCTCTGTGAGTTTAAGGTCAGCATGGTTTACAGATGGGGGACAGCCAGCACTGTTAAACAGAAACCCTGTCGGCAAAAACCAAACTAAACCTTGCTGCTTGGTGCATTAGGCTCTGTTGAGAGCTGTGATAGTCTTTCAAACCTTTAATCTGGCTGGTCTGTCTTCTACCAAAGTGGTATAAGGCCTGGCTGTCACCTAGTAGGTCACCCAGGTAGGGTGGCCTCTGAGGGAACTTCATTTCCCATACCACTTAATGGTAAAGTTCTCCATCTCCTTCCTACCCTCTTTCCCTTTGTTTCTGGGATGGAACTCAGGACCTCAGAAATTCCATTAACCCCACCCACATACCCATTGAACAGGTATGTAGTCCAGGTTAGCCTTGAACTACTAGCCATCTTGCCTCAGACTCTCAGGTGCTGTCACAGCTGCACACTGCCATGGAGACTTTCATGGACTTTCGTTGTGCCCTGTGATCTCCAGGCTCCTCCCACCCCATTCCTTAGATGTCCAAAGACCAATCCTGGCCCCTAACAGTTGGTCTCACATTTAGGACTCAGTATTTGTTTTGATTTCCCTATCCTTGTTCAGTAGATACCATGTACTGTGTGTGTGCAGGAGATTGGGTAGAGCCATCACTCACTCCATCTTCCCACAAGTAGAAAAGCTTTTGCTTCTATTATTGTTTTCTTGTTGGCTTGAGTGATTTGCCTGTGACAGACCTTAGCATGTGACATGCTTCCTGAACCTACAAGTTGAAAATGAGCCCCCAGTGACCCCATTTCCCAGCTCTAAGGATTCAAAGCAGGGCCTTGTGCACATTACACAAAGGCCATTTTTTCCTCTCAAGCTGCAGCCCTGCCCTTTTACTCTGGGACTCCAAATTACCCGAAGTCCCATCTCTTCCTGAGCTCTGTTCATTATTTAGAAATAAAACAAATCCTGTTCTCCAGAGGACCGAATAGATCATCCCCCATTCCAGGAACCCTCACAAGACTGCCTTTCTCCGGGTTTTACTCAACAGTCCTCGCTTCCTACACACCTTACTATTCTCAACACCTGGACCGTTACAGCTAGCTCACTTTTTTGGCTCATGTCCTAGGGTCCCTGGGGGTGCCCAGGCTGGACTGGAACTGAGATCCCCTCCCCCTGCCTCTAGAGTGCTGGGATTAAAGGTTGTGTACCATCACTGCCCGGCAGCCCCGCCCTGCTTCTTATACAGCTCAGGCTGGTCTCTGCCTGCTGGGGTAATGGGTGCTCAGGTACCCAGTGCTCCAGTCTTGAGCTGTTTGCACAGAGCAGTTATTTAGCAACTTTGACCCTTAAGCTCTTTGAGCTTTTGTTTAAAATTTAATTAGTTTTATGTGTGTGAACATTTTGCTTGCATGTACCTCTAAGTACTCTGTGGTTCCTGCAGAGGATGTCAGGTCCCTTGGGGCAGGAACTGCCAAGGGTCTCTCCTCTACCCCCTTAGAGTCATTTTTATTGCATCAATGCTATTGTAGCAGAGGCTGCAGAGGACTCCTATTTCTAATGGAAGGACTCAGTGTCATACTGACAAGCCAGATCTTAAGATCCCTGTGAACAGCAACTGCTCTTTTAAATTTTCATTTATTTCAGTTTTGCTCCACTCAACAGTTGTGTGGAGGTCAGGACAACTTAGTCTTTTCCACTTCTGCACGGGTTCCAGTGATCAAACTCAGGCCGCACAGCACTCCACTCTTCCCACTGAGCAATCTCATCACACCCAGCTTATGTCTTGTTAGGCAATCACAAAGAACAGGAAGGAGCCTCAAGGTTTTATTGCCTCTCATCCACAAATTCTTTTTTTTTTTTTAAAGATTTATTATTTTATTTTATTTTATTTATTTTTTAAAGATTTATTTTATTTATTATATGTGAGTACACTGTAGCTGTCTTCAGGCATTCCAGAAGAGGGCGCCAGATCTCGTTACGGATGGTTGTGAGCCACCATGTGGATGCTGGGATTTGAACTTATCACCTTCGGAAAAGCAGTTGGGTGCTCTTACCCGCTGAGCCATCTCACCAGCCCCTCATCCACAAATTCTAAGGACCACACAGCCTTGTAAGGGAGTCAGGCCTTTCTGCGAGTTTATAAATCTGCTCCTTTGAGCCAGTAGACTCTAACTAGGTAGAGACACTACAGAGATTGGGCAGGTCCTTCCCAGGAAGGGACATGCAACTCATGATGAGAGCTGTAAGAATTTTCTAAGTGTGACTAGAGCCAACCAGATGCTTCAATCTTAGGCTAATCACTCAGACTGGGACCCTCTGAACACCTGTCTGTACCCTACCACTGCAGTTGTCTAAGCTGCCACTCCCTGGATGGAGCTGAATGCTGGGGCCTTCTGACAGTCTCTCTTGGACACTCAGCCTGGGGACCTTGCCTAGTCCAACAAGCTGCCCTGCAGGACCCACAATGCCTTACCCCAAGCCAGTGTAGTCACATTGGCTGCTAGTGTGGGTCCACTAGGCTGAGCCTACTTTTCTACCTTTTTTTTTTTTTTTTTCTCGAGACAGGGTTTATCTGTGTAGCCCTGGCTGTCCTGGAACTCACTCTGTAGACCAGGCTGGCCTTGAACTCAGAAACTCACCTGCCTCTGCCTCCCGAGTGCTGGGATCAAAGGCGTGTGCCACCACTGGGCCCTACTTTTCTCTTGATCCTCCTCTTCCAAGCAACCTCCTCACTCCTCTGACTACACACATGGTCAGTTCTGTGTGACTCAGGCCCTTGCTCTGGTCATGTCACCTGTTTCCAGGGACATGCTTCTCACAGTGGTCACATACTGCTAAAGTTTTCCTTTAGAGGGCTGGCACCAACTCTCAGTTGACTACAAGTAGAGGATAACAGTATTCTTTACTCCTGGGGTGGGGCTATGACTAAGCTGATGCCTTCAGGGCAACTTAAAAGGTGGACAAATTCTGCTCCTACTCCAGTGTCAAGGCCTCTAGCCAGCCCTCCATGCTGAAACACATTTCAGCATACTGACAGAATGGCATACCCTCCGAGGAGTACCACCGGAAGAGCTGTGGAGAATACCCAAGAAGTATCAGAGCCTGAAGCCAGGCCTGGAACTGGAAAGAGACTGAACAGAAGGCGCTTGCTCACGTGCAGTTTAATTGTGGAAACAGGACAGCATCAAGAGCAGCATTTCACCAAGGTTGGTGTAAAAATGACACAGGCCAGACACTTCTTCACACTGATAGCTGCAGGAAAGTCAAAACCCAAGCAGCAATTTCATCTTGGAAAACAGTCAGTGCCCGGTGCGGTCCGCAGAGTCAGGTTGGCCCTGCATCATGGGGCAGCCGGGGGTGCTGGGGAACAAGGGCCACGGGCTACAGTGTCTGCTGGGGTCCTCGTTCCCTGGGAACCAGCCCTCTTCTCCATACCCTGCCCTGTAGTGAGCAGGGACAGGGACAAGACAAAAAGGGGCTCCAGCCAGCAGCCTGTGTAGGAGTCTGGAAACTTTCCCAGAAATCTTCCCCACATGGCTTCTCCCATTTTAGGGGGTTCTGGAATGAGTCATCCCTGGGGGTCTTTCCCAGTAATGCAATAAATATGAGAATTTAATGGAGAAACAACCAGCGTGGCAAATGCCACACGGTAGAAAAGGCTCAGTTTGGCTCCTGCCTCCACTGACTCTTCACAGACCAGGGTGTCTCCAAGTCAGTGGCTCTGGGAACCCCACTACGTGGCTGGGACACACACGCGTGATGGTCCTGTTTGTAGCAGCCACCAGGGAGCGGGTGGTGCTGGGCCACTGGGGGGAGGGGTCCCACCAGCAGGACCCTCCCCAGTCCCTGCACTCAGGGTGTGGTGGGGATCGGAGCATCTCTGGTGGCGGGTGTGGAGCGTGGCTTCATGGCGATCAGCAGGTCTAGCCCTCCCGTACACTCACTCGCGGCTCAGCCAGGGAACTATGGATGATGTTGATAATGGACTCCAAGCCGCTGCCCTCCAGCAGTGTGCGGTGGTCACCCTCAATGATATGCACAGACACCTTCCCATCACAAACCTGAAAATACTCAGCTGTCATTCTGTGACCAGCACCAAGCAGCCCATGTGGCAAGTACACCTGCCTCACCTGTGCCACTCACCTGGGAGAGGTTATAGTCAGCACCCAAGTCCTCGCCATAGGTGCCGCCCGTCTTGGCACGCAGCAGTGTCACGTTGCCATGGTACTTGGCCTTGGGCTTATACTGCTCGGCTGCCCGGAGCTTGTGGTAGAAGGACACGGCAGCAAAGCTCAGCTCTCGGCGGTCCAGGCCATGGTGGCTCTTAGTGATGAGGTCTACGGAGGCGGCCACTCGGTCTTCCAGGCTCTTCAGTGGCAGCAGGGCCTCCAGCACCTAGAGGCGACAGTTCTGAGGATGTGGGGCGAGGCCACACAGTCTGCCCTGCCTTCACTGAGCAGATGGGTTTCTGAAGAGGCACTCAGATCTCCCTGGTCCTCTTTAAAGGTGCACAGACCTCACTCTGCCCAGCCTTGCCTTCCCTGCACTCTCTAGGCTCACCTTGCTGTGTTCCGCATCAACAAACTGCTTTATGAAGAAGCATAAGGCCTCAGCCTCGGCCTCGGCCTCACAGCCTGGAGTCATCTTTGCCCGGTAGCTCTGTCAGGGAAGGAGAGATTGCTGCGGCAAGCGCTGAAGGAACCAGGACCCTCCCAGAAGTGAATTCAAAGCCAAGACACAGGCGGCAACGCTTAGGACCAGTTGGCCCAGCTCTCACCTGGGTGTAGGCCAACACGAAGGTGTGCGAGCCGTCAAACAGGAAGAGGTTGTTGTGGGTGGGGGCTGGGCCCTGCTGGGCCTGCAGCTGGGAGCACATCTCAAAGGCTACACAGGCTCCAAACGAGTACCCGGCTATTCGGTAGGGCCCCTCAGGCTGCACCTGCTTGATGCAATCTATGTAGTAGGCAGCCAGGTTCGGAATGCTATCCAGGGGGGCCGCTGGAACGACAAGCAGAGGGCTTAGCAGTTAGTGGGGGACCAAGGCCCGAGGCAGCTAGTACTGCTCCGCTACGCGCACAGTACCTTGGGTGCACTGCAGGCCATAAGTGGGCACGCTGAGCTTGGCAGCCAGGCTGTGGAAGACGGTGGTGGAACCCTCAATGGGGTGCACGAGGAACAGAGGCCGCTCAGAGCTCTGCACCGAGTTGAGCTGGGTTAGGGTAGGACCCTCAGGGTTCACCAGCAGTGTGCTCAGGTTCAGTTGGTTCTGCTTCAGAGATGTGTCACTCCTGGACTTGGGGGCTTTCGTGTCTGTAAAGATGGAGGAGACAGGGTAGAGCCTTAGCTCATGAGGACGCGAACACAAGACTAAGCACGGGCCCCAGTGCTCTTTGTAAAAGGGCAGAGCTGTTGCCTCCACTACTGGCTGCCCCCATGGGACACAGCAGGACTCTCTCAGCCTGCCTCCTGGTACGCACCAGTAGCTGAGCCAGCCTTGGAGGACATTTCCTGAAGTTTCCGTAGTGTGAGCTGCCGCACCTCACGCATGGGCATCACCAGATCGTGTTCACGTTCCAGGATCTGACGTACTTCCACACCCATGAGCGAGTCCAGGCCGAGGTCTGCCAGCGAGCTGTCCAGGTTAATACCTGCTAGGTCTCGGATGCCTGCCAAAGGGGATAAGTGGCCATATGTAGAAGGGGACGTGGGGACCAGGTACAAGCTGTGGCTCTCCAGCATCACTGACAATCACGCAGCCAAGCATTCAGACCACAGAACTCTGACCTCTGCTTCTACAGATGGGAAAGCTGAGACTCAGAGAGTCAACTAGGCTGGGCAGGACCCCGAAGCTGGCTCACCTAGGATGTGTGCTACAGCTTTCACCAGATCCCTCTGGGCGTCCCCGTCACCATGGGCCACAGCTTTCTTCTCAGCCAGCACAAAGCTGCTGAGGACTGCGTGGGGCTGATTCAGGAAGAGGTCCAGCACCTCCATGCAGGAGGAGATGCGCTGAGGCAGTGTCCCTCCGATGACTGTGTCATTGGTGCCCATTGCTTCCAGGACAATGCCCACGTCACCAATGGCACCCCATTGCACGGCAAGGCCTGCGAGCAAGAGGGCAGCGGGTGAGGTGCTTTGGGGAGTGAGACCACAAGCAGGGGCGGGCTGGACAGAGAGGCCCACCTGGGAGGCCATCATGCCTGCGCTGTTCACATATACGCTCCATGGTAGAGTTGGCAAAGCCATAGTTGGTTTGGCCAGCATTACCACGCCCGCAGCTTACAGAGGAGAAGGCCACAAAGTAGTCCAGCTCAGGGCAGGCTTCCCGGGTTGCCCTGTGGATGCGTGTGTCAGTCTGACAGCTCGTACACTCTCATGTCCATAAGCCCATAACCTCCCCAGGGCAGTCCGAAGGCCACAGGTGGCACAGCTTCCCCTCCCCAAACCCTGGAGCCCAGCAGAACCAACACACATTGCAAGCATGTGCAAAACTCAATGGAGGGACTGAGGGCCCACCTGTCAAGGTTCAGGGTGCCATTGTACTTGGGCTTGTTGACATCCTGAAAGAGCTGTGGGGTCTGGTTCTCCAGCATGGCATCCCTCAAAACCTGGAAGCAGGGGTTTGAGTGCTTGCTGCAGTTCTGAGGTTCTAACCCCACTTAGCAGCTACCCTGGGTCTCAGGCTCTGGAGGTATGCAGAGCCCTGCACACCTTTCTTACCATGGCCAGGTTGAAGACACCCCCAACGGGCCCCAGCTTTGTGGCTTCGGCGATGAGAGCACGGGCCCCCTCCAGTGAGCTCACGTTGCTTGTTGACACGAGCACGTGGATACCCTGGCGTCTCCACTCCCGAATGTGCTTGGCTTGGTAGCCTGTGGGACACAGGGCCATGGAGCTGTACCAGAGGAAAGGGGTGGCTGGCAGCCCTTGCCAGAACACCTCCCACCAAAGGGAAGCCTACATTACTAGCTGCCCCAACTCGCTTACCGGTGCGGACTCCAGAACGGGAAGTCAGCACAAGCCTCTGGGCTCCCCGAAGCACGAGCCACCGGGCCAGCTCCAGGCCAAAGCCACCTAGGCCACCGGTGATGATGTAACTCTTATGGGCTGGGCAGAAGGTCTTGGAGATGGCAGAAATCTGGGTGGGCTGAGCCCCTGGCAGCACAGCCTCGGGCTCCTCCTCCCGCACCTGCAGATAAGTAGCAGTGGCTCAAAGTGCTGGTACCAAGCCTGCCAACCCGTGCGTGGGAGAGAACCAACTCCTACATGTCCTCTCACACATGCCTGCCACACACGGTAACAAACTAAGAAAGGCGAAGGCGGGTTGGGCACCCGAGGGCCTCGCCTCACCTGGACAAGGACTTTGCCAATGTGTTTCCCCTGAGCCATGTAGCGGAAGGCGTCCTCCACCTGGGCCTTGGGAAACACGGTGCACTTGAGGGGCTTCACGACCCCATCACGGATGCCAGCCTTCAGGAGCGCCGCCACCTCCCGCCAACTGTCACTGGCCTCCTCAAAAAGGGCATCCAGCAGGATCCCATGAAAAGTGACATTCTTCAAGAAGATAGCCATGCCTGAATAGGAAAGTCATGTTCACTGAGGGACACCTCTGGTCCCAACACCAGCCCCCACCCCTGCTCCCTGGACTACCAGTCATACCCAGAGGATGGTTGTTAGAAAGATCAAATTTGCCGATCTCTAAGAAGCGACCGTGCTGAGCCAAGCACCGCACACTCGCCTGCAACTTCTCTTCTGCCAGGGAGTTGAGGACCAGGTCGACCCCTATGGTGGCAAACAGGTCACTTGGTCATGATGGGCTCAACCATACCTCAGTCCCAAGGGCCAGACTGACTGCGTGATCCACTCTCAGGCAGCGGCCCAGCAGACAACTTACCTTTGCCACCTGTGTGCAGTAACACGTGCTGCTCAAACGATGTGTCTCTCGAGTTAGCAAAGCTGGTGTCATCAAGCTGAGGGAACCTAGCCTGGAGGTATGCTCGCTTTTCTGTGGAGCCTGTCAGGGGAGAGACCCCAGTGAGTTTGGGGCACAGGGCTCAAGAGCTCCAAGGGCTTGGGAGAGGTAAGGGGCCTTACCCACAGTGGTGAAGACACGGCAGCCCAGACTGAGGGCAATGGAAATGGCTGCTTGGCCCACACCACCTGAACCTGAGTGGATGAGCACGGTCTCCCCACGTTGGATGCGCCCACGCACCACTAATGAGTAGTAAGCAGTGGTATAGACGACGGGCACAGAGGCCGCCTCCTCCAGGGTCCTGAGGATACATATAGCACAGGATCCACTCAGCCTGGCCACCAACCAAGATCACATCATTCTCCCAGCTGCAGCCATTCACTCACCAGCTGGAGGGTACATCCCAGAGGAAGTCGGGTGATAGCATGACAGAGGTGGCCAGGCCTTCTGCAGGCACCAGCCCCATCACACGCCGGCCACATCTATCCCGGCCTGAGAACTCCATGCCGAGCATGCAGTCTCTGTTGGCCCATTTACCTAAGCAGACAGAAGGGAGGCTTGTGTTAAGTCTCCACTCTAGGACAGGTTGCCAGGGGCACTGGGTGCAAGTGCAGCCCTGGTGCTGGGAACCCTCTCTGCCCCAGGAGCTGAGCAGGACTTCCTTCTCGCTGGGTACTATGGCACAGGCATATTCCCTACTCCCAGCGACCCAGTTACAAGACCCCATCCTGGTTGGCACCTGGAATGGCATCAGGGGACAGCTTGCCCGTGGCCAGCATGATGTCTCGGAAGTTCAGTGAGGCATAGTAGACAGTACAGAGCTGTGCTCCTGAGCTCAGGGGCTGCGTGTGCTTCAGGGGGGAGGAGACCCAGCGGATGGAGGCAAGGTCCCCTCGGGTGAGGACATTTACAAAGGCATGTGCTGTCTGCTCCTTGGGCTTGTCTGAGGGAAAAGAAAGCAAGGATGTGCCACAGGGTCTTCCTAGCCAGCTCTGTGTCCCCCACCTCCTCCTTGGCCTGTCAAGGATAGGGCTCACCCTGCTCTAACTGGAAGTGACGGAAGGCACCCCAGGCCCCGTCCCGATACACGTTCATCACGAGGTCATGCTTCAGCACCTTCTGTAGCTCTGAAGAGCCAGGGTCCAACTTGGGGACGTGAGATGTGTTGCTGAGGTTGGACAGCAGGATACACCTGTAGGGCAAAGTGGGTAAGGATAGCAAGATTGGAGGGGAGGGAGGGAAGGAGGAAGGGTAGGCACCTCTCAGAGTCTTTCCTACCGAATCCGGTGTCCACCTGGCTCTTTTCGGAGACAGTTCACCAAGCCCACCACACCTGAGGTGGGGCAGTCCATGGCTGTTAGCCACACAGGCTGGGAGGAGGATGTGGCCAGAGTGCTCTGCAGGATAAAGGAGGGTCAGCCTCAGGGCTGATCATATGCCAGGCAAGGCAAGGCACCCAGCCCCAGAGCCTGACCTTCAGAGAGTCCACCCACTGGAAGCTGGTATCCTCCACAGGCAGGAAGATGGGTTTTTCCTGTGGGATGGCTCGGCGGCACAGGAACAGCACAGTTCCGTAGAAGGACTTTTTAAGGCCCACCAGGTGTAGTGCCTTCCTCGAGAAGAGGCTCTCCCACTCTTCCTACATGTATGAAGTCTCGTAAGTACTGAGCCAGCTGAACCATACCCAGCCCTTACCTGCCCTGAGTGCCTAGGCGCAGTACCTGGCTTAGGAGGCTGGGCCCAGGCTGCAGCTCAGAGGGGAGGCAGGCCAGGGTCTCCCCAAGGGCATGTCCTTTGAGCACTGTGTGCATTAGCAGGAAACCACCTTCCTTGAGAGCAGCTGCCATGTTGTCCAGGGCCAAGGATGGGTCCCCCAGGGTCGCTAACGCACAGTTGCACACCACAAGGTCCAGAGCACCCAGGCTGCTGGGAGCAGGCTCAGAAGGGTTCCACTGGCCCTGAGCCACGTCATGCTGCTGCAGTGTGGTCTGAGCATCCTTCAGGGCCTGGGGGTGCCGGTCGGTGGCTGTGTATTCCAGCTGTAGCATGGGCTGGGTGTTGAGCAGCGCTGGGATGCGGGAATACAAATGGCCTTCTCCAGCCAGCACCTGGGTGGGAGGGCATCTTAGATCTGTTGCCTCCAGGAAGCAGAAACCCTGGGGACTGGGTGAGCACCCCCCCCCCCATGCTGTTCAGTCTCGTGGCGATGCCAGCCAGGAGGCTCTTCCAGTGTTCTACTCTAATCTCCTGCAGACTCTGCCTATGACATCCCAGCTGAGAGCCCAAAGCATTCCAGGATTCGTCCCCAGAAGCCTTCCTTCTGGTATCTCATCCCCTGGGCTGGTAGCAGTGAAAAGATTTCCATAGTCTTTTAGGGTGGAACAAACCAAAGCACAAAGGCCACAGAAAGCTGCTACCTCAGGACTGCCTGTTTCAGGCTCGGGCCTGCGATTGCCTGGATGCATGAATATGGCCTGTCCACCTTTCCAGCACTCACCTCCGCCACCTTCATCTTGAGAGTAGACAAGTTCTCCAGGGCTGTGTCTACACAGGCCTTGAGGGCCTGGGAGTTGAGGAGGCCACTGATCAGAGGGTCTTCTGGCAGCAGGAGCCTCTCTTGTGCCAGTGCCTCGCCTAGCTCAAGCTGCAGGTTCCCGTTGAGCTGCAGTTGGCAAGCAGCTGCCAGGAGTCGAGGCAGCCCATGCTGTGGAGGGTCCTCTTGCCCAAGCACTGCCGCTTTCAGCCCTTGCTGGGTGGCCTTGGTCTGCAGAGCCTGTGCCAGACCTGAGATGGAGAAAGGCCTATGTTCTCTCTCTAAGGCCTCCCACCAACTTCCAGTGCCCACTTCCTAGCTTGTCCACAGCAGAAACAGCCATGGGAAGGAAGGAAGGAAGGAAGGAAGGAAGGAAGGAAGGAAGCAAGCAAGCAATAATTTTGTGCTCGAGGCCCATGGAAGGTAGGCTGCTCTCATCAACCCCAAGCTCCCCACAGTCCAGGCCTTGTCTGGCGGGTTTCAGAGGCAGAGTGAAGGAGGAGAGGGGAAGGTTTGGAACCCTCACCCTTGCACAGCTGCAGCTCCTTCTGCAGGGCAGTGCTCTCAGACAGGCACTCAGCCTCCATGTGCGGTGTGAAAACGAACTTCTCCAAGGTGGGGACCAGCTGCTCTTGCTGCCGCCGTGAGGTTGCTGTTGTCTGTAGTCTCGAGATGTGAACACCGCCAGAGACTGTTATGCCCAGACAGCGGCTTGTTGTCACCTCAGCCACTATGGAAATACACTGGTTAGTGTAGGCAATGCCCAGCCCAGGATGCAAGGGCATAGAGCTAGGGCCAGAGCTACCTTGAGTGTCCCCTTTCAGCGTGTACACTTTCTGACGGTGGGTGGCAGGGTCGATGTAGATGGCGGTCACACGAGTAGGTAGCTGCAGACTCTGCTGGCTGGAACCCAGAATGGATATCTGCAGCATTGTGTCCATGAAGGTCACCCAGTTATCTTTCCAGAGCAGCTTGCCTTGTTCACCTGCAGCGGAGGAGCTGGTCAGCGCCCCAGGCCTCACCTGCTCCAGGGCCTCTACATCCTTCATCCCTGTCTTCCCTGTCCCCAGCAGGACATGGCTCCTGGCAGTCATGCTCACTAACTCAGAGGTTGCTCTTGCTCACCTTCAAGGGTGGCCTCATAGATGCCCTGGAACTGAGGGCCATAATCGTAGCCACGCAGCCGCAGCTCCTTGTATACTTCTCCCTGGGTCAGGAGGGAGACCGATGCAGACTCAGGGGGCGTCTGGGCTTCCGGGTGGTCGAATAACTTAGAATTCGGGTCTTCCCACAGATACACTTTCCCTGTAGGAGACAAAGCAACAGGAGGGCCTCAGCATGAGGCAGGCCAGGAGCTGGGATCCCTCCCCCCACAGACCATGCCAGGCCCTACTCACCGCTCACGATCAGGTTGCCAGTGTCAGACACCTCAAAGGCATGGGAGGCCTCTAGCAGCCTCACCTCCAGGGGCACGGTTCCTGCAGGGGAAGGAGGAGGGTCAGCAAAGCAGGCATGACAGTCAATGTCAGCAGCCCCACCGAAGGAGCCTCTTACCCGTCTTGGGTAGTATAGTGGCCTGATGAAATGACACATTCTCAAACACCACAGGAGTCTCTTCTAGGGACAAGCCCAGACTGCGAGCCAGTGTCTTCCACACCAGGCACAGGTAGCCAGTGCCGGGGAAGATGACCCGGCTGTCAATGCAGTGGTCTACCAGGTAGTGGTCGGGCGACTCAGGACTGGCGTCTATAAGGACAAATGGCTCAGCACTGGCCCACAGGCCTGGGAAGGAACCTGCCCGTCACGAGGCTTGGCTCACCGATGCTGTAGACTGTAGCAGAGGAGGAGCTGGAGCCGTTGGGGAAGTCTTCAGCAACCGGGACATCCCAAGTCTGACTGTGGTCCCACTTGATGTGAGGGGAGATGAGAGGAGTCCCTCGGGGAGCCGGGAACTCCACAGGCGGGAACAAGGCATTAGGGTTGACATTGATGCTGGTGATAAAAGAGCTGAGTGACATATCTGGCCCCAAGGGCCCAAACACCTGTAGCCCAGCAGGGCTGACAGCAACCCCTCTTCTGGGTGGGTGGGTGGGTGGTGTGGGCCCCCAGTGAGCAGTAGAAAGAAGGGAGACCTACCCTGTGAGGTGCACTTTGCCAAGGTTGGTGAGGAAGAACTCCAAGTTATCTTTATGATCCCTCTTCATCAAGGGGATGATGGTGCAGCTGGACTTCACGCCTCGCTTCAGGACAGCCTACACAGAGCAAAGGAGGGCTGGGTTCTGACCCCTTGCGCACCACACTCTCCTTCTCCAGTGACTGGCAGGCTGCTGTGCCCCATCTCAGGCGGACCAGGTACTCACCTGCAACAGTGCGTGGGGTGCAATCTCCAGCACCACCGCGTGCTCAGGGATGTGCCACAGTGCTTCCTGGAAGAGCACAGGGCTCACCAGGTTGTTGACATTGTACTCGGCAGAAGATGTGCGGGCCAGGCTGCTCTGCCACTGGGCCTCGGGAATGGAGGTGCTGAGCCATCGATCCGAGCGCGGCCGTGGTTCCCGGATCACCTGCACAGGAGCTGGGTTAGCATGTGAAGTCACACCGCTGTGCCTCAGGTCCATGCATGCAGCCAGGTGCCTACCTTTTTGAGGGCCTTCAGCAGTGTGGGGGCAATCCCTTCCATGAAGTACGAGTGGAAAGCCAGGCCTCCTGTTCGCACCTCCTTGGCAAACACGCCTTCTTGCTTTAGCTGCTCCACAAATTCATTCACTGCGGCCTGCAGGCATCAAGGCCAGTGGTCAGGGCGCCTGGATGGGCTCTCCCTGGTCAGATACACAGTCTGCCCGGCTCAGGTTTCACCCAGAGGGCCTGAGACAAGGGTAGCTCACAAGCTGGGCCCTTCAGAACTTGGTAGACACAGACTGAGGAGGCCTTGCCTCCTAGGTAGGGTCAGGGCAAAACGCGCAGGGAACAAAAGTCCTGCTAGGACTACAAGCCCACCTGAGGTCCAGAGATGGTCACGGTGTCCTCAGAGTTGTGGCAGGCAGGCACCACGCCAGCAGGGCAGCGCTGTTTACATTCCTCCCAGGACAAACCTGCAAGCAGAGCGGCTGGCCTCAGAGCCCAGCCCATCCTCCTGGACATGAGCACTACCTGGGGCCAATGGTGTTGGAATGACAACTGTCCACCTTCCAGGGCACTTTCCCCCCCTGCTGTGTCAGGGTAAGCAGCTGAGGAGCTGGGCAGTGAACACCCAGGGTTGGTAAGTAGCTCCCCTCAGCTCTCTGGCTCTCATCTCATGCTGTGGTGTTTCACACTTTGCTCAGGTCAGAACTGAAGATAACCTGAACAGAGTGACCTCTCCCTTTGCAACCCCATGTCCTACACGAAAGCAGCAGGTTATTTCGGAGGACACAGGACAGAAACCCCTTCCAGGAAGATGCTGGTGCCTAATGAGGTTGGGGGTCCTTGGGAGGATGCCTACCAACAGCTGCCATGGATCCAGGCGGGAGGTGGGCATCTTTGATGCACTGGCCTCTCCAGTAGGCTGCAAGCACAGCCTCTCTCTGGGAGAGACAGCCATCCGCATAGCCACAGGCAACCTCTCCCAAGGAGTGCCCGATGATGCCGTCAGGTTTCAGTCCCACAGAAGTCAGCAGGTCGATGAGGGCAATCTGTGAAAAGGGGACCCAGGCCATGTCACACAGCCCCTAGATCACTAGCCCAACAATCCCTAACAGTAAAGCCTAGCAGGCCAAGCATACCAGGCCTCTCTCAGGGACCTCTGAGAAAGCCCTACCCTTCCCCAGGCTCGTACCAGTACAAGGCTCTGCCCACACACCAGACTGGGTCAGGACTATGTGACGCCGGTGCGGAAGGCAGGAGTGCCCCAGGATCCCGGCACCATGCAGGTGGCATACCTGGATGGCGGTGAGGCTCACAAAGGCATGCACGATGTCATCAAAGGTGCGCTCATCCGTGCTCAGCAGCAGCTCTGACACTTTTACTCCCAACGGCTTCACAGCCTCATCAGAGCGCAGGATAGACTCTCGGAAGCTGTCCAGGCGCATGAGGCTCAGCCCCATCCCGCGCCACTGCGTGCCCATCCCTGTGCCAGAAAGCTTATCAGGGTCACAGCATGGCCACCCACCAGCCTCACCCTCAAAAAAAAGGGACACCCTCCTCCTCCTTTAAGGGCCAGCCTGGGAACCTGGGAGCAGGCTCACCTGAGCAGATGAACCAGAGTGGGCGCTTGTTGGCGGACACTTGCTGCACTTCCTGGACACCGCCCTCAACCCCCAGCACAGTGTAACCCCTGAAGGGCATGGCTGCTGTAGGGGTTGCCGCAATGTCATTGAGCATGCTCACAAAGGCCAAGTCCTGGCTGTGCTGGCGGCCCTGATCCAGCAGGCCCTGCACTGCCTCTAAGGTGCGTCCACTGGCGTGCAGCAAGTGGGGAAGGGCCGCGTGTGTGGTGGGCACAGGGGCCTGCCGTGTGTTGGGCTGGAGGATGACATGAACATTGGAGCCTCCGAAGCCAAACGAGTTGATGCCCACGTTGCCACCACGAACGGGCAGGGGTCTATCGACCACCTGTAGCCGCCCATCAAGAAGTGCTGGGATCTCAGGATTGGGGTTGTGGAAATGCAGGTTAGGGGCCCAAACCCCATGTTCCAGGGATAACAGCACCTGCAGACAGAACACATAGTTACTGAGCAGCTGTCCCCACCAAGTGTGGCCACCTACCTCCCCTCTGGGCCTGGGAACACCAAGAGCCTTGTCTTCTCTGGCCTTGTACCTACAATGTTTTTTTGTGTCACCCAGGATGCATGGTCTCCACGTTGTGGGGTCATACGCCTGAGCACCCCCCACACACACCAGTCAGGCCCAGAAGCCCAAACAGATGGGTCATCCAGACAACCACACATCCCCCAGTGTAGAAACAAGTTAAAGGTCCCAACAAGTGGACAGGCAGGTGTGCAGGGTCACCCAGCAGGAAAGGGCACACCATAGCAGATGTTGGCTCCATCCTCCCTCACCTCAGAACGAGGCCTAGATACTTCTTCAGAACTGTACCCGTCCTTTTTGCAACCAAATGTTTCCTTTGGCCAGAAGCTATATTAGTCGGCACATCTACCACAGGGAACATGCCCTACTCTCCCATGGTGCAGCCAAAGGGCCAGCTGGTAGGTAGGTAGGCAGGCAGGCAGGAGCCTCAAGGTAGGCCAAGTAGTGGTCACACTACACAGCTATCCACATAACAGGGATTCTTGACCCAGAGCCCAGCCTGCTCACCTTGGTCAGGGCTGCAAGCCCCGAGGCAGGCTCAGGGTGTCCCATGTTGGATTTGGTGGAGCCAATTAACAGAGGGCCCTGGCGGGAGGCGCACAGGGACCGAGTAATGCCATTCAGCTCCTGGGGGTCACCCACCTGCAGGGGACAGAGTAGGTTAAGGCTGCAGCCGGAAGGCCTTCTAATAAGGGTAGAGGAGTCACAGGTATGGGTCAGAAAGGGCTTTTACCTTGGTGCCCGTGCCATGAGCTTCAATATACTCAAGTGACTCCGGGGCCAGACCCGCTGGCTGATACAGAGAGCAGATGAGTTGTTCCTGGACTTCTCCAGAGGGGAATGTTACACCTACAGTAGATGGATAGTGGTATGGTATGTTATGTTAACAAGCCTTGCATGATCCACTGCCCCACTTCTTATGATCCACGCTCTTTCCCTCCGTGCCCACCTTGCTCCTTGCTGCCATCTGTATTGGTGCCAGCATTGAGAATAGTGGCATAGACCCGCCGGGCCAGGGACTTCTTAGTCAGCAGAACTGCCACAACAGCCTCAGAGCGACAATATCCACTCCCTAGGGTAGAGCAACACCTCAGCTAGGTGCTCTGGGGTAGTGGTGGTGTGTGTGTGTGTTGTGAGTCTATACATGTGTGTACCCATGCATGCACGAGCCCATGCGCACGCGCATGGGGGCACACACACACACACACACACACACACACACACACACACAAACCATCAGAAGCCAAGACGCCACACTCAGGGTACAGGCTGGAGCCCTACAGAGCCCCCCTTACCTGAATCATCAAAGGACCTGCAGGTGCCGTCCGGGCTGAGCATGCCCAGCTTCATGAACTGCACAGAGGTGTTTGGCTTCAGCAGCAGGTTGATCCCACCCACAAGGGCCGCTGGGCATTCCCCACTGCGGATGGCCTGGTAGGCATTCTGTAGTGCCAGCAGGCTGGAGGAGCAGGCTGTGTCCAGGGCAATGCTTGGTCCTGTGGACAAGGGCAGATGCTGTCCCACACCGCCCCCCTGGGGCCTTGATACCCCACTCAGTGTTACCCCAGGAATAAGTAAGTCCAAAAGGTCTGTCTAGATGAATGCACTCACGCAGCTTGGCCCGTGCCCATGGCTGGGCTGCCCACCCACCTTTGAAGTCGAAGAAGAAAGAGAGCCGGTTGGCCATCATTGCACGCTGGCAGCCCACCATGCTGTAGCCCAGAAGTGTCTCGGGATCTCTGCTCAGGGCCTCGGATGCCTCTGAACCACTCACACCCACCCAGACGCCAGTGTTCGTTCCTCGGAGTGAGGCTGGGTTGATACCTGCCGGGGGCAACAAGAGCCACACAGGCTTGGGTGAGAGGGGTGCCATCAGGAGCCACAGTGGACCTCTAAGGTCTGGGTCAGGCAGCAACCCATAGGAGGCCATAGGAAAGACAGAACAGCATTGTCTGAAGGCAACTCCCTTGACTCTGGTGTTACTGGTGAGTCCCAAGAGGCTGCTGGCCAATGAGTTCTCTAGTGCCAAGGGCAGCCTGCCCTGGGACAGGCTGTGATAAGGAGATACAGGAACACAAAGGCCAAGTGTCCAAGCTGGGAAAGCAGAGGACAGTGGGTAACCCCCTGGGAGCTGTGCCCAGCCTTTGATAGAGCCTGGGCAGCCAGACAGGCCCAAGGTGAGGGCTTTCATTTTCCCCACCGACTCGCTGTTCTTGTACCCCAGGGCAGTTGTGCATCAAGCTGCATATCAAGTACAGGGCTAATTAGCATCTCCCAACCTGAAGAGCACCCCCGCCATACCAACCCACACTCGCTGCCCACTGTGGGGCCTTCTATCCCCGGGGACACATCCATGCCCCAAGCAGCAGGATCCAGAATGAGAGACAGCCAGTGGGACAGGGTTGTTGCCAAAGCTCGGGGGTTGATCCCCTGCAGAGCTACCTGCTGTAAGCCCCACCCTCAGCCCAAGAACAACCAGACATTGGGGAGTGAGGAAACTGGGGTAACAGGGCGCGCCTGGGACACTTCTAGTGTGCTGTTGTGAAACCATGCCCTGCTCAGGGCCCCCGCCTCCTGAGCCACCGGCCCTGTATCAGGATTGGGGACATAGCTAGAGATACCCATGCCAGGCCTGTCTCTGAGCTCTTGATATCTCAGAGCCAAAAAGATATTACTGTTGCATTTCCTTTTCCTTCCTTTTCCTTTTAACAGTACCCGGGATGAAGTCCAGGTTCCTGTGGCTCTACCACTGACTGAACTACGTCCCCAGCCCTCATTACAGTATGTTCTAAAAAGGGTAGTAATACCCCAATGACCCACCTCCATCCACAATAGCTTCATAGCTGACTTCCAACAGCAGCCGGAGCTGGGGGTCCATTGTGTGTGCCTGCTTGGGGTGGACCCCAAAAAAGGAGGCGTCGAACTTGGACAGATCCTTCAGCTTTCCAGACCGCTTGGGCAATCCATAGAGCCCTGTGGAACATCACAGCCTCTGAAGCCAGACTTCCAGAAAGTGACCCAGACTCACTGCTAATGAGGAGTCCCAAAACAGCCACATGTGGGTGACCCAGAGTAAACCGTGTAGGAGGCGAGGCTGGGAGACCCTCTGCCTGCTCCCAGGCTGGCCATGTCAGCCCAGTGCTGACTCACACCTGTCCATCAGGTAGAGCTGCTCTGTGAGAGTCATCTTAGACACCATCTGCCAGCTCAGGACACAGGCTGCAGAGATATCCAAAGGGCCAGCCCCGTTCTATGACCCACCTTTGGTGTCCTCCATGTAGGACCACCAAGTCACCTGTCCCTTCCCATTCTGATCGGTTCTCAACCTCATAGCTAGCCCTACAGGGAGTTCACAGTCTCCAGAAGTGCCTTGGTCATAGACTCTCAGTCCGTCCTGCTGCCTGATCCCGAGGGGACACTCACCGGCCTTCCATCTCCTGTCATCGTCTGTGACCATGTCCACACCACCAATGAGGTTGGCCCAGAACTCCTGCAGGTTCTCTGACTCGGGCAACTTCCCCGACATACCGGCTATAACCACCTCCTCCATGGCTCTTCTCTGTGGGGGAAGATAGCATGGTGGGTCTCTCACAGAGTCATTCCCAGCTACAGCCACCTGAATCCACAGGTAGCACACCTCAAACTTTCTGAGAGCAAGGGCTCAGAAAGCCCCCAGTGGAAACTAGCAGAACTCAGCTGTAAACAACGGATGAGCTGGGTGCTCAGGTCTCCTTACACTGATAGCTACTTCTGAGATTGTCACCCCTTCCAGGGTAGAGACACTTGACCTGGCCTGACCCTACCATGTCTTGCCAGAGCTACCTGGGACCTTAGGATCCCACAGTTGCCTACTGGATGCTCCATCCCAAGCTAGTCAAATCAGGAACTTGCAAACAGAAGTGGGGCTTCAAGAAGCAGGGTCTGGGGCACTCTCACCTTAAGCCACGGGGAAGCCACCACGCTTCCCTTTCACGATGAGGGTGGAGGCTGACTGCCATTTAGTGCCAGCCAGGACGTCAGGCTTGGTAAGGACCCAGAGGGAACAGGCCCGACAACTAGTGAGTGCCCAGGCCTAGCAGAGCTCAGGCAAACCGATCCCCTGCCAATAGACCCCTTCAGCAAGGTCCGACCTGGAATACTACTCTCAGCTAGGTGCGGATCGGAGGAAAGTTGAAGCCTCTCGCCATCTGGACGAACACTTTGTAACCTGGCCGAGGCAGAAGGATCTGCTAGATCCTTCGGTCCCTAAGGCACTTGCCCAGGGCAGTTCAGGCCTTGCAGCCGTAGTCCAACGAGAAGGCTTCCACGCCACCCAGCCGGTGAGGCCTGGATGGTCTGATGACTTCCGCTGAGGCCCCTGGGGCCTCGTGCGCAGCCAGCCCCACATCTGGCCTCTCCAAGCTGAAGCCCGGATACCACCGCGGCCTCCTGCGCCCTGCCAAAACCGCCCAGTGCGAGTGAAGGCCCCGGCCCCATCCACGAGGCGCCCAGCCTCCTGCACCCGGCTGGCTTGGCGCCCACGTGACGGCGGCCCGCCGCGCTGGCTCTCCGCACACCCCTCCCGCGCCCCTCTCGGCCCGACCGCGGAGCACAGCCCGGTGGCTGGTTGTCGGAGGGGCGCGGCGGCGCATTTGCGAGCGCAGGGGTGCTGAGGATGGGCGCCCGCCTGTCCTCCCACTGGAGCCGTGGCATCCCGACAGCGGCCTGCCGCCCCGGAACCCCGAACGCAGCGGCGTACCTGTCTGGGCTCTGGAGGCAGACGACAAGCGAGGAGCGCGGCAAGCGAACTGGACGGGACGCCGCTGCCGTCTCTCTGGCTCCCTCTAGGCCGCGCCGGCGCTATTTAAACCGCGGCCATCCCCGCGCGGCCACGCCACATGGGCTGACAGCTTGGCTGCGCCGCCCAGGCCAATGAGCGTCGGGGCTGCGCCCCGGGACCCGGCGCGCCGCCGCCGGTGGGGTGATGCCCGCGCGCGCCGCCCCCAACCGGGACCCTGCACGGGCGCGCGCTGGAGCACAAGGAACGCGCAGCCCCCGCCTGCTTCCGTCCCCGCCCCCGGCCTCGCGCGGGCCACGCAGGGCTCATCCCGACGCCCTCATCTCTGTCCTCCCACCCCCACCCCTTCGCGGCCGGGGCCAGGTGTGCACTGTGCGCGCGCAGTGTGGGTCGGGCGTGCTTGGTCACACTGGGGACTCTGCACTGAGGAGGACACCAGGGCCACGCGGGGGGACAGGTCCTTGTCACTGCGATTCCACGCCGTGATCGTAGCGCGCGCGGAGTCGAGGGGCGTGGCCTGCTCCGCATCGAGACCAATTGGACACCGAGGCCGTTCTCGGTGGCCCAATGGCGGCGCGCGGGTGGGCGTTGCTAGGCAATAGGGTGATGGGCTGGCAACAGCGGCAAAGCACTTCGCGGGCCCCCGCGCAAGCGCGGTCGTTGACCCTGGCGGAGGGCGCCTCAGGCGGGGTTACTACCGGTCATCGTGGCCCAGCTTTCTCGGACTCCCACCCTCTGTGGCCGCCTTGGAGACCAGGATGCGGGCAGGGACGGGAGCAGTAGGCAGGATAGGGAACACTGACGGGCGCGTGCGGCGGTCTCCGGAGTCCGCTCAGTGTCCAAGCGCGGCCATCTGGCGAGCGGGATATCACCCCTCCCCCGCCTGGTGGGAACAAAGGAGCTGCTGCGCGCCTCCCTGAGTTGCTAGTTTCCGGGACCCTCTCCCTCCCTCCCTTTAAATTCCTCTTTTCAAAGGGTTATCGAATTTGGGGGCGGGAGATGACAAAACTCACCGACCAAAAAGACACAGACTGCTCAGGGTTGGGCCCCTTGAGAAAGGTTGTTCCCTTCCCTCCTGCCCAGGCCGCTAAGACTGACCTTATGGGCAGGGACCCTGAAGGGCAGCCTATAGGTCTGGCAGGTGGCTTGCTCCCAAGCTTTCCCATTTTGCCCCTATGCCTTTGTGGGTGTCTTTGGGTTTCTGGGCCAGCCTAGGAGAGTTTTACAAAAGGCCTGTAACACATACCAGCCAGAGCAGTCCCACCCCAGTTCCTGGTGCCTTGAGATAGGCCATGTTTACCTTCTCACTGGCCAGACTGCTGGCCAACCATAAGTGGTCAGCAGAGCCAGAGCTCTGCAGCTGTCAGGGTCTCAGCTGGAGGAGATGTAACCCAGAGATGCAGAGTCTTGGCCGTGCACAGAACAGGATTCTGAGGGCAGAGCAGATTTCTCTGATCATCTTTTCACCAACGAAAGTTGCAGAGCTACATCTCAGAAACATGTGACAAAGAAAGTGGACTGGCAGATGTGGATAAGGGAGAGACACGTCAGGATGGCCCGCCATGGCCCCTGCAGGTGGTGAAAGCAGTACAGTGTACCTAGGGGGCCCTGTGAAGGCAGCCTATGGCTCTCTCTCTGCATATACACCTTGAGAGCAACCTACTAGAGACCCGCAGCAAGAGTGATCTGCAGATGTCTGCTACCTAGGCCTGAGGTTTTCAACTGGCATCCAAGACCACATTACTGAGTGTGGGTTTTCCTGTGATGTTGTGATGGCCCACACACGGGAGCCAGCCAGCCGGGAATCACACACAGGTGCAAAAAGGAAGCTGCAAGAGTCACATGATTAGTCAGGGACACACACCAACCTGGACCTGGGAGCTGCCTCCGTCCCTGCAGCCCTGTGTATCTGATGCCCAGCAAGGCTAAGGCCATGGGCCTCTTTAAGTCCTGCTGTGGACAGGAGATGGTCAGGCAGGTCTCATGATGAGGTTTTCAGTAGGCAGATGAGTCTGATCCCGAGATTAGGCCTCTGGGTGGCCAGGCCCATGCTCCTCAGAGGACCTCTCACACAATGTTCCTTGGGGACATATTTACTTTGCAGGTGGCCACTCTATTCGGCCCACTAGGCTCTTGAGGACAGTGTCACCCACAGGGCGAGTGCACAGTAGCTGTGGGTGGTGACAGGCAGGGGGCAGAGGCCAGCCCAGTCTCCAGCCTGTATTTCCCAAGTAGGACAAGATAGACAACCTCATAGGCCAAGCAGATGGAGGAGGCTTTAATTCTCTTTAGCATCAGGGAGGCCATCATTTGGGAGGCTGTCCTGTGCTCACAACCCACCTGTATACCATGTGTAGACTCACTCCCAACTTGTACAAGCACAGGCCCCACGTACAAGGTGGAGTCCCTGTGCAGTCCCCTGCAGGAGGCTGAGACTTAGTCCTTGAGGTTGTAGTTGCGGATCCTAGGGGGCCGCTGCTGCTGCTGCTGCTGGCAGTTTGTAGGTTTAGCTGGGTGAGACTTGCTGGGTCTGGGGGGTGTGGCTTTTGGCTGAGCTTCCATCTTTAGCCCTTTGACAGCAAAGGCCTTTTCTATGGGGACAGGGCTCCGGTTGACCTTTTGTATGGAGACAGGACTCCGGTTGACCTTTTGGAAACAGCTGGGTCCTGGAGGTGTTGGACACTCTACAGGCAAGAAGTAGAAAAAGATGTAGGTTAGGAACATGGGAAGGGAAGGTGGGTATGTGCTCAGAGTTGGTCATGTCTTAACAACCTGTGGGGACTCATATTCTGTTTTTCTTTGCGGGAGCCTATACAGGCCAGCAGGCCCTCCATGTGACCTAGCCCTAGCCAGTGGCAGCAAATGTGTTGGGTCCTGACTAGGGTGCAAGAAGTGTGTGTGGGCACGGTCTTCACATATTTTCAACTGATCCTGGGCCTGCCTCTCCCCTAGCACACAGAAATCTGGGCTCTGGAAACAAAAGAAAGCAAAAACCAAAACACCCTGAGATACTGTGACTGTTTCCTAAGGGTGGGAAGCGGGGGGTGGGGGCAAGTAGCCCCCCTCCCATTCAAACTAGGCCACCCCATTGAGAGCTGAGTCACTCCTCGCCCTGCCCTGGGCCTGAGTGTAACAGGGAGTGTTCATGAATGCTTCTGACCACTTGCATCCCTAACAGAGATAGGCCAAGGACTGTCTGGCAAGCTGTACTCCACACGAGCATAGGTTAAAGCCTAGAGCAGCCCTGCCAGTGTCCACTTGAGCCATGGTCTAAGTGGTCATTTTACTGCTGCTGCGGCTGCTGCTAGAACTCAGACATAATGGCTAAGTGCCTGCTAGCGAGCCACTTCTAGCTTTGTAGATGGCCATCTTTGTCTTTTGAGCTTTTCTGTCCTTTGAGTCTTTGACACTAAAAATGTATATCTTTTCTAAAACCATTTCATTTCCCTCGGGGACACACAGACCTGTCCTTCCTCCCTGGCAGCCTGGCCCAGCAGACAGGAAGCTTATGGTTTTACCTGGAAGTCACTGTGTAAACTGCTTGAAATTAGAGACATTCCTGCCTCTGCCTCCCAAGTGCAGGAGTGAAGAGCACACCCCATGCTCTCTCTTTACAGCGGACTCTGGTGTCCTGGGGACACAGCCCCACTGCTTGCCAGCCTTAACTCAGCTGTCTTATGTGCATGTCTGTCTGTCTGTCCACCGCTCTGTGACTCTCATGGACCGGGAACACGCTGAACGGGCACTGACTAGGGTAAGAGTCCTAACTCTAACTGCAGGGGATCAAATTAACTCACACACACATAAAATAAAAATAAATATTTAAAAAATAATAGGGCTGGCGAGATGGCTCAGTGGTTAAGAGCACCGACTGCTCTTCCGAAGGTCCGGACTTCAAATCCCAGCAACCACATGGTGGCTCACAACCATCTGTAATGAAATCTGATGCCCTCTTCTGGAGTGTCTGAAGACAGCTACAGTGTATTTACATATAATAAATAAATCTTAAAAAAAAAAAAAAAAGCCGGGCGTGGTAGTGCATGCCTTTAATCCCAGCACCCGGAGGCAGAGGCAGGCAGATTTCTGAGTTCGAGGCCAGCCTGGTCTACAGAGTGAGTTCCAGGACAGCCAGGGCTATACAGAGAAACCCTGTCTCGAAAAACCAAAAAAAGGGGCTGGTGAGATGGCTCAGCGGGTAAGAGCACCCGACTGCTTTTCCAAAGGTGATGAGTTCAAATCCCAGCAACCGCCCTCCTCTGCTGTGTCTGAAGTCAGCTACAGCATACTTATGAAAAATAATAATAAATATAATAAACGAATCCTTGGACCAGAGAGACCAACCGGAGCGAGCGGGGCTGTCCGGAGTGAGCGGGGCTGGCCAGACGGAGCAGAGCAGGGTTGACCGGAACAAGGGGGAAAAAAAAAAAGAAAAAGGTTACAAGTATGTGATACTATATCCAGCTTTCTGAGGAGACTTTTTGAAACAGAACCAGCAACCTCATTAGGGCCGTTTCTGCTCTAGCCCCTGCTAGAGCAGGCTCTGCTGTCTGACTCAGGAGCCGTCCTGGACCCTGAGGACTCTTGCTAGCTGAGTGTGGTTCTCCAGACCCAGACCACCCTTCTCTTACATAGATGTTCCCACCCCATCTCTCTCCCAGATACCAGCTACCATATCACATGGCTCTTCCCCCTCTAAGTCTTCCAGAAGTCATTGTGAAGGAGCAGGAATCACAAAAAGGGCTTCATGCTAGATACTCTCGCTGCCCACCTGGCACAGGCAGGGGCAAAGGCCAAGGAAGGAACTAGCTCGATCCAACCAGTGGGGTGGTCACAATGGAGCTGTCACTCAGACCAGTGTCAGAAAAGTAACTTCTAAGTGGCACTGAGAGCTAGACACATTCACTTCAACTGTTCCTGAGTAGGTCTGGTCAGAGGAAGAACCGGACACTCTGCTTTGTGGCCTTTGGTTTCTGCTCCTGGCGTCTCTTTAGACAGTCCTCCCTGTGGGGGGAAAGGAGGTACCAGGCCCAACTCCCAGGCCTTCAGGGGCCCCAGCCCACTACTCTGTAGCCAGGAGGCATGACACTAGGTATCTGAAGCCTGCCTGTCTGGGGCCTGAGTCCCTGGACTAGAGGTTTGGTTCCCACCTGTGCTCACCTGAGGTCTGACCAGTGACTGCCCATAACACCCACTCTCCCTATCTGGCACTCTCTTTTGTCACCTGGGTTCTTGAATAGTAGGCACCAGGGAGAAGTCAGGACAAACAGCTGTCTAGGACACTGTCAGCCAAATACTGCTGAACATCAGCCTCCGACTGATCTGCCTCTGCCCAGCACCTGACTTGTGGAAAGTTGTTTTTGTAAGATATTTTAGTCCCGAGCCGGGCGTGGTGGCGCATGCCTTTAATCCCAGCACTCGGGAGGCAGAGGCAGGCGGATTTCTGAGTTCGAGGCCATCCTGGTCTACAAAGTGAGTTCCAGGACAGCCAGGGCTATACAGAGAAACCCTGTCTCGAAAAAACCAAAAAAAAAAAAAAAAAAAAAAAAAAAAAAAAAAAAAAAAAAAGGTATTTTAGTCCCTGTGGCTCTTAATGGAGGGAGAGGTATTGGAGTCTTATGGGTCCATGTGTGGGGTTACTGCAGAGCTTTGACATGTCTTCTTCACTGAACACTTGATCCTAGAGTCTGGGGAGGGGAGCTGACTGTGTTTGGAGATGGGTCTGGCTCTCATCTACACTAAAGTGTCTGACTATCAAGGGTAATGCTTTCTGAGCCTCCCTGTCTTGCTCCTGAAATTCCTAGGTCCACAAGTCACCTTCAGAGCTACTATCCCAGCTGCTTGGCACCAGGATATGGTGTGACCTCCCAGCTTCATGGATACCTTGATGTGGCTTTGCAAAGGACTGGACTCAGTGAGGTCTCCAGAAGCTGCCTTGGAGCTGGGGAGGGCTTGCCCTGGCCCTGGCTACAGCTCAAGGCTCAGTTCACTTTGTGGCCCTAGGCACAGCAGTCAAGACCTTTCTGTCCCATCTTAGGCTTGGCTGCTCAGCCAGCCCTGTCTTTGTGGGTTAACCAGCCTTTACTGAGACCTCTCTATCCCCACGGGATCGTGTGTGCACCTCAGTTTTCTTGGCATTTATACCCTGAGCTCCTTTTTCCATCATGCTTATCGATTAGGTCGTATTACACTTCTGGCCCTTCAGACTCTCCAAGGCTCCCAGTGTCCAAGCCTTCAGTGTGGCCTGCACGGGGCAACACCATCTTGCTTCCTCAGCCCTCATGTCCACACGTAGTTCCTGTACCACCCCTGCCTCATGCATTTCCCTAAAGGAGCCTTTACTCTCAGGTAATCAGATGCTACCTCACTCCTCACCATCACCTTGGGGCACCCAAAGCTGCATGGGCAGCAGCTTGGGCTCTATCCGCAGGCCTCTTGGATACCATGTTCTCTAGAGCTGTGCCACAGCAGAAAAGCAAGGACCTCAGCAAGTGTCCACTGCCACAGGGTTCAGAGAGGGAGCCTTCAGTGGTTGGGTCCCACCATCCCTCCTGAAGATGACTTTGGCAGCTGTGGACACTGGATGGACCTGTCTCTTTCTGGCTATTCTGCCAACATCAAGACATCTGTATAGCTGGGCATGGTGGCGCACGCCTTTAATCCCAGCACTTGGGAGGCAGAGGCAGGTGGATTTCTGAGTTCGAGGCCAACCTGGTCTACAGAGTGAGTTCCAGGACAGCCAGGGCGATACAGAGAAACCCTGTCTCAAAAAAACAAACAAAACAAACAAACAAACAAACAAACAACATCTGTTTAGTGAGCAGACAGAGAGAGGCTGTGTCCAACAGGTACTTGCCTGTGCAGCTACCTGGCCTAACTCTAATTCTGCCTCTGACAGGGGTGATAGCTGCAGGAGGAGCTGAACTGTGAGGTGGCCTCAGAACTGGCTTGCCTCTGGATACATTCTCTAGAAGATACAGACAGTAGTGTGGGCAGCAGGTGAGAGCGAGGCAGGGGAGGTCCAGGGATGTAACCGGAAGCTGTGACCTGTGACCCTGCCTCAGGACTTACACTGCTCCTGTTCTCCACAGGCACGTAGACTCCTGTGTGTGTGTTCAGACGGTGTGCTGCTCTATCCCATGTTCTCGGGGTGAAACTCATGACAGAGGAACTTTGCAGGCTCTGCCTACCAACTTGAGGTTCCAGGCAGGCTCCTGAGCATCCCAAGCTATGCTGGCAGAACGGACCTGACTACAGCAGAGCAGGTCAAGGCTGGTAAGAGGCTGTTAGGCCCTCACAGATGGCTACACTGTGGGTAGCCAGCCCCTCATTATCTGCATCTCACCTCACTGTGGCCTCTCGGGGCTGTTGTACCTTAGCTGTTCTCTGTTTTCCCAGTCCAGGACAGCCGAGTGAGGCAATGTTGCCCACATCTACCAGTATGGCCTTATGGGGAGAGGCCGCTGGCCACGCTGACACAGGCTGCCCAGCTTGCTCAAGACATCATGGGCGGCTGGCCAGGTCAAAGGCCTCCTCTGAAATCATTCTCTGGAGGTTTGGCCCATGACCCTTTGGACCCCATGAGCTGCTTTCCGTGCCCCGGGGAAGCAGAGGCAGAGGCAGGCATGCCTGCAGCGCATGCTGGAAGGGTGCACTCACCCAGACATGGGCTGAGGCCAGGGCCAGAGCCACACAGCTCAACACAATGCCCTGGCTACCTCTATCAGTTCTCAGCTTCAGCATCCTCTGTGAAGGACAGGAGACCTTCTCCCCCAGACTGAAAGGTGGGTAAGAACTCCAGGAAGACCAGCAGGCCAGCCTCACCTGACTAATGCTCTGCACCTCTTGGGTCTTGCTGGGCTAGAGGGGACACTCAGGTTGGGTGAGGGTAGACATTGCCCAGTGCTAGGTTTCTCTGGGATAGGGATACAGGATCAGTACTGCAGAATGCCGTGCCAGTGTGTACTCTGAGGTGAGGTTCCTCCCGGGAGCAGTGCATGTGGGGCTCAGGACTGAAGGTCGCCCTCCTACCTCAGTTGCCTTCAGCTCCCTCCACACCACTGAGTGCTCGTAACAGATGTTTCCAAGACAGGAAGGAAAGCTACAGGGCCTCACTCACTGCAAGGAGAGGGGAGGCCCTGGGATTCCCAGACTGGGCCACTATGTTGATGAGTCAGGAATTAACATGAGATTATAAACAGGTGCTCCCAGCAGGCCTGGTCTTCCCACTCGTCCCCTAGACCTTCTTGAGTTCTGTCCATAGTGTTTTAGGAACACACAATGCTTCCATGTTCTCTGTGCTTAAGGCCTGAGGCCATTGTCCTCAGGAGAGCACGGGCAAGCCTCTCTGGCTGGTGAGGAGGGTCTCTCTGGTCACTAGGACACTTCTTGGTTGTGACACCTGCTGGTGTTCCAGATGTTTCACTTGCTCCTCCACCTGCATTCCACTCTAGGCAGCTGCACTGGGCCTGCTCATATGAGGGGTCCCCAGATATTCAGTGAGGGGGTTCAGTCCCAGATACAGAGTGACATGAACTTTGCAAATTTATACCCTCAGTAATAGAATAAAGCATCCTATTAGCCTGTTAATTGGCTTTCTGTTTTAGACAAAAGTCGGTGCCACAATGCACATGCCCAGAGAACATTGTTTCTCCTGAGTACCCAACCAATCTCTTACCTCCAGCTCTCAATGTCAGGCCTGACAGGACATGGCCTTTGCCCTACTACACTGATTAGTTCTGAAGGTTAATTGGGAAGGCCACGTTTTCTAGTCCTGAGCTTGAATGGGATGTTTTACTGAAGAACAGCTGCCAGGGTTCCCAGCAATCATGACCTGAGAGCTGCCCGCAGTGCCTTGCTGAGGAAGTCAGCAGGCAAGGAGGGCTCACACACACACACACACACACACACACACACACACACACCCCAAAGCTCCACCACTGCAGTGGTAAGGATGAAGGTCAGACTCAGCCCAAACTCTTCTGTATCTTTGTTCTGAATTGTAAACACAACCTTCCAGGCACTGTAGGTATACAGCACAGGTTTTTGGGGGGTTTTTTTGTTTTGTTTTGTTTCGAGACAGGGTTTCTCTGTATAGAAACTGGCTGTCCTGGAACTCACTTTGTAGACCAGGCTGGCCTCGAACTCAGAAATCTGCCTGCCTCTGCCTCCCGAGTGCTGGGATTAAAGGCATGCGCCACCATGCCCGGCTACAGCACAGATTCTTAAATGTGAAGGGATAATTCTGGTTTGGGCTTGTTTGCTTGCTTGTTTTGAGACAGGGTCTCTCTGTGTAGGCCTGGCTGTCCTGGAACTCAATGT
This sequence comes from Mus minutoides, assembly GCA_902729485.2. Taxonomy (NCBI): domain Eukaryota; kingdom Metazoa; phylum Chordata; class Mammalia; order Rodentia; family Muridae; genus Mus; species Mus minutoides. The sequence goes on from LR754047.1 coordinate 62,255, forward strand.
GCAGACCACGCTGTTGTTGTGTTACCAGAGATCCTGAGTGCTGAGACTAAAGGCATGTGCCACCACACTAGGGGATTCTGGCTCTATATAGACCCTCTACTAGAATAGACCTCTGGCTTACACCTAGACCCTCTAGTAGGAACCTCTAAAGCAGGGAGAGGCCAGAAGTGGTGGTGCATGCCTTTAATCTCAGCACTGGAGAGGTGGAGGCAGGTGGATCTCTGCGAGTTCCTAGCTTACCGGAGTTACAGGGTGAGAACCTGTTTTAAAAGGAGAAAGAGAGAGAGAAAGAGAGAGAGAGAGAATTGAGAATTTTAGGACATAGTCAAGTCCTATTTTCTCCAAATTATCCATAAAACTAGAAGAGCACTAAGAGCCAGCCTGAAGACCCACACCTGTAACTGTAGAATGTAGGAGGTGGGACCCTGAGTGCATGTTTAGCATGGGTTAGAGGCCTTATCTCAAAAATCCAAAAACAGACCACACTCATGGGCCTTTAGTTCCAGTAAAAGCAGGCAGATCTCTGTGAGTCTGAGGCCAGCCTGGTCTACAGAGTGAGTTCCAGGATAGCCAGGGCTACACAGAGAAACCCTGTCTCAAAACAAACAAACAAACAAATCAAACAATGGGGTTGGGAATGTCTCCGTAGGTGAAACAGAGTGCTTGCTGCACAAACATACAACCTGAGGTAATCCCCAGAGCCATGCAAAGATGGAAGGAGAGAACTGAAATAATTGTCCTCTAACTTCTATGTAGGTGAGTGGGATACACGTGCACTGCCCCCAGACACACGCACGCACGCACGCACGCACGCACACACACAAGCACACTAAACCATAAAACAAATACAGGCAAAACAAACCGAATCAGTAATAAGCACACCGTTGCAATGTCAAGCTCACGGCCACCCTCAAGGCTGGCCCCACACCAGCTCTGCCGCCGCTTCTCCATGCTCCCTTCAGCAGAGAGAAAGCACAGGACAAGGTCTAAGGCCTGTCTGTGAGGACGTGTATCTATAAATCAGGGATATAAAGTACCTTTTTACAGTTCTGGGCATAGACCTCAAGGCTTTGTGCATGCGAAGCACACACTCTAGCTCTGAAGTCCAGCCCCTGCTAGGAGAAGCACTTAGCTTGATAAAGGTCCCATTGAGCCCCACACAGCCATCATCACATTTAGAGCTTTAGCCTAATCCCCTTAGATGTAGGAAGGATACAAGACAACTACTGTCACCACTGCTGTTGCCATGGTGCCGGGAGGCCCAGCCAACTCTTTAAGAAAAGGAAAAGGGGTGTATGGCCTGGAAGAGAAGAAAGGAGGAAGACTGCATCATCAACTTAGCAGGAGAGTGAAGCAAAGCCAAACTGTGAAGGTCTATTCAGGAGCTCAGAAAGGCAAGCAGCCCCACCCACACTCCAGGCCCTTTTCTGAAGAAGCTGTAAGAGCCACAATTTTAGGAACAGCAAAATTGAAGTGGCCTGCCACCACCACCTTGCAATAAAGCTTTCCAGGCAGTGCTCCAGATGCAGTGCCTGGGCCTGAATGGGAAGGGAACACACCTGGGACCAGGTACCTCGGGGCCAGGTACCTGCTCGGCAGTCTAGAAGTCCATTGCTTTATACCCTGGGTATTTTTTTTTTTAATGTTTTTTATGTTTTTAGGTCCTGTTTCTTCACACTGAATATCCACAGCAGACTTTCACTAAAACTGTTGGGGGTGGGGGTGGTCAGGCTCCTCCACTGGCTTTGTCCCTTGGGTTCTACTACAACTCCCACGATGCTGGAGCTCCTGGCCTGCTTGTCAGCAGTAAAGGCCTCCCTTGGTGTCCCTAAATGCCACAGAGGAGGACAATTAAGCAGCCTCCAGTGGCTTGATGAGAATTATAAGCATCCTTCAAGGATCTCAAGTGGCTTCCAAACAACACACTTGGCAAGATAAGGCGTTTCTTACCTAGTCTTGGCTTGATTTTGTCTTTGATGGACCGCGATTTCCAAGGAGAAAGAATGTAGTAGTACTGTATGTGTATGTGCACACATGCACTTGTGTGTTAGGGGAGGGGCTCACATGTGCACAGCATGCACTCTGGAAGCTGCAGGACAACCTGTGGGAGTTATTTCCTTTCATAGAGTGGGTCCCTAGATGGAACTCAGGTTGTCAGGCTCAGAGGCAGGTGCCCTAAGTGGTGAGTCATCTCTCAGGTCTCTTAAGTAATTTTTTGTTTGTTTGTTTGTTTTTTGGTTTTTTTTTTTTAATTTATTATATGTAAGTACACTGTAGCTGTCTTTAGACACTCCAGAAGAGGGCGCCAGATCTTGTTACGGATGGTTGTGAGCCACCATGTGGATGCTGGGATTTGAACTTATCACCTTCGGAAGAGCAGTCGGGTGCTCTTACCCGCTGAGCCATCTCACCAGCCCATGTTTTTTGGTTTTTTGAGACAGGGTTTCTCTGTATAGCACTGGCTGTCCTGGAACTCACTCTGTAGACCAGGCTGGCCTCGAACTCAGAAATCCGCCTGCCTCTGCCTCCCGAGTACTGGGATTAAAGGCGTGAGCCACCACGCCTGGCAAAGTCATTTTTTATTAAGGAGTATGATATATGATAGAGTGCATCTTTCTAGAACTTCCTAACAATTTATCTATTTTGTAAGGTATCTGCCCAAATATTTCAATAAATTTTCTAGTTTTCTTTTTTTCCTTTTTTTTTGTTTTTCGAGACAGGGTTTCTCTGTGTAGCCCTGGATGTCCTGGAGCTCACTCTGTAGACCAGGCTGGCCTCGAACTCAGAAATCCGCCTGCCTCTGCCTCCCGAGTGCTGGGATTAAAGGCATGCGTCACCATACCCAGCTGTTTTCTTTTTTTTTTTCTTGAAACCAAGTTTCATGCATCCCAGGGTGGCCTCAAACTTGTGACTTTGAACTTCTGAACCTCCTGCCTTTGCCTCCTGAGTGCTGGGATTATAAGTGTATACCATCATTTTCCCTTTATATAACACTGGGGATTGAACCCATAATGGCTTTGGGGATGCTAGGGCAGGCAAGCACCCTACCAACTGAGAAATCCCTAAATTGTCAATTCAGATGTT
>LR754047.1:69027-97708 GCA_902729485.2 Mus minutoides
ATTTTGTAGACCAAGCTGGCTTGGAATCCAGAGATCTGCCGCCTGCCCCTGCCTCTGCCTCCCGAGGAGTGCTGGGCTCAAAGGCATGCGCCATCACCAAAATAGCCTTGAATTTCTCTCCCCCCGCCCCACACAGGGTTTCTCTGTGAGTTCCTGGCTGTGCTGTTGTCCTGGAACTCACTCTGTAGACCAGGCTAGCTTCAAACTCAGAAATCTGCCTGCCTCTGCCTCCCAAGTGCTGGGATTAAAGGCGTGTGCCACCCACCATTGCCCAGTGAGGACTGTCTTAAAGGTTTTCAGCATCTGGATGGTAGAGAACCACTCAAATAGCCAAAGATCAACTTGTGGTCCTTCTGCCTCCATCTTCTAAGTGCCAGGCTATGGGAATGAGCCATGATGCCTAGTTCATACAGTGCTGGGGATTGAACCCAAGTCTGTGTGCATGCTAGGGGAGTCCACATCTCCATTCCTCGTAACAGCTCCTGTTTGTCAGTTAGCTCAGTCACTTCCCACATTTCTGGGATCTTGTCACTGACTGATTTCCCTCCATGTGTTTTTGTTTGGTTTTTGGAGACAGGGTTTCTGTGTGTAGAACTGGCTGTCCTGGAACTTACTCTGTAGACCAGCTAGCCTCAGAGATCAGCCTACCTCTGTGTCCCAAGTACTGGGTAAGGGCGTGCTGCACCAACCAACTGCCTGGTGTTAAGCATTAGATTCCTCTGTTATGGATCATACTTTCATACACTTCATATGTCTTATAAAATTGTGATTTGATGCTAGACATGTTCTTTTTATTTTTGGAGACAGGGTCTCACTATGTAGTCTTAGATGTCCTGGAACTGACTATGTAGACCAGGCTGCCCTCAAAGTCAGAGATATGCTTGCTTCTGCCTCCTGAAGTCTAGGATTAAAGGGACTATACCATCATGCCTGGCTAGGCCTTTTCTCTTCTTTTCTCTCTTTTCTTTTCTTTTCTTCTCTCTCTCTCTCTCTCTCTCTCTCAAGATTTATGTATTTGTATATTTGATGTTTATGAGTGTTCTGTCTTCATGTATACCAGAAGAAGGAATCATGACAGATAGTTGTAAGCCCCCATGTGGGTGCTGGGTATTGAACTCACGGACCTCTTGGAGAGCAGTCAAATGCTCATAACCACTGAGCCATCTCTCCAGCCCCTAGACATTTTCTTATGTTACTGAAATTTCTTCTGTCTTTCAGAGAAGCCTGGGTTGATTTTGGAAGCTGAGATACCATCTAGGCTCCTGGGCACTGTAGAAGCAGCCGAGGCCTCACACTCCTTCCTGGTCCTTTCTCTGGGGCCTGGAGCTTGAGCACCCTCCTCCCTGGCAGAGCTCTGGAAAGGTCAGCTATCTTGTTAGTATTCTCTCTCTTTTTTTCCTGTTTCTCCCCTTAACTCCTCTTTCTCTCTTCCTCTTTTCCTCTCTCACTGCTTTATGAGATAGGGTCTCAAGCTATGTACTCTAGGCTGGCCACAAAAAATTCTGGAGGGAGAAGTGGATTATTATTATTATTATTATTATTTTATTATATGTAAGTACACTGTAGCTGTCCTCAGACACTCCAGAAGAGGGAGCCAGATCTTGTTACAGATGGTTGTGAGCCACCATGTGGATGCTGGGATTTGAACTTATCACCTTCGGAAGAGCAGTCGGGTGCTCTTACCCGCTGAGCCATCTCACCAGCCCCCGAGAAGTGGATTATTGAGACAGGGTCAAAACTTACTGCCTGTGCTTACCTGTTCCTTACACCCCAGACAGAAGGTCAGACAACCTAAAACTGGCTTCTAGTCCTGAGAGTGGCACGTAATGATGCCTGCCCTTCTGTCTGCAAACAGCTGCTTTGTATCTTTGTCCAGTTAGCCAGCTGTTTAAGGGGAATCTCAGAGTTAAGTCCTTATTAGCAGAGCTTGCAAGAGCAAAAATGAGTGCCAGAATTCTATGGCCCTAGAATATATACCACTAAAAAGCAAGATGATTTGGTTATTTCTAAATATATTTGCTTTGCTTTAGAAGTGACATGTTGTGTTCCTGAGTGGCAGTCACCATAGCCTCATAACTATTAAAACAAACAAACAAAACCAACAGATCTCTGGGCTTCTGTTCTGAGGGCCCTCAGCATAGGCGGCAAACAGGCAGCTCATCGACCTCAGGACCTCCCCAGCTTTGCTTATTTCTTTTTCTCTAAAGCAAAGTTTTTTGTTGTTTTGTTTTTCAAGACAAGTTTGTGTGCGTGTGTGCGCGCGCGCGTGTGTGTGTGTGTGTGTGTGTGTGTGTGTGTGTGTGTAGCCCTGGCTATTCTAAAGGTGGGCTATACTACCCCTGACTTTTATTATTACTATTTTTATATATATATATATATATATATATATATATATATATATATATATATATGTATATGTATATGTATATTTATTTATTTCTTTATTTATTTTTGGTTTTTCGAGACAGGGTTTCTCTGTATAGCCCTGGCTGTCCTGGAACTCGCTTTGTAGACCAGGCTGGCCTCGAACTCAGAAATCCGCCTGCCTCTGCCTCCCGAGTGCTGGGATTAAAGGTGTGCGCCACCACGCCCGGCTTATTATTTTTTAAATATTTATTTTTATTTTATGTGTGTGTGAGTTCATTTGATCCCCTGCAGTTAGAGTTAGGACAATTGTAAGCAGCTATGTGGGTGCCTGGAATCAAATTCAGGTTCTCTGGAAGAGCAGCTGGTGCTCTTAACTACTGAGCCATCTCTCTAGCCTCTGCACAGGTTTCTGTAAAGGCAATTCAAAGATGCTGTGGGTGGTAGTGCGCAGATATCTTAGAGAAGTGTTGCCAGCAGCAGGCTCTCATTCAGCAACCAGGACCAAGCCAAGGGCAGACACACTGACAAGGGAGAGGTGCCCTGATCTCGCGAGCCAGGCATCCTGGCACAGTGCTAGTGAGGCTGTTGTGACAATGGCCAGGGCCATGTGAACCAGGGCTGCACAGGGTCTCTTTGCCCTCCTCTGGAGCTCAGCTGGCCGGCCGCTGAGGTTTGCTTCTCTTCCCACAGTGGCTGTTACCAGGCACTCATGTAGGCCCAAGCATCTTATGGCCTTGGCTATCAGAACCCTCGTGTCCACCTTCCAGTTCAGGTTACTCACACCTTAGGGGAATTGTGTGTCAGTTTTCGAGTGTTTGAAGCAGACAGGAAAGGAACACAGTGTTCTGGGTCAGTTTACAGTAGTCACAGACTGTCCTTGGAGGTTACCCATCCTGGGAGATTGTCACTTGATGTTTCTTATCATAAATGTGCATCATGGCCAGCTCACTGCCGTCTCCCACAGGGACAGCTTGCCTGTTCTCCTGAGCCTACCTTGGGTTTCACAAGAGACACAAAACACCTGCAGAGGCCAGACAGGCAGCTCTGATGGCAGGGACTCCTGGTTAACAAACATTATAGGAGACCAGGTTGAGGGACTAAGAAACAAATCAGGAAATGCATCAAAACCCCACACTGCCATCCTGAAGTGTGTGCCAGATTTCCCAGGACTGGAGCCACAGAAGGCTGTGAGCTATGTAGGTGCCTGGAATTGAACACAGGTCCTCTAGAAGAAAAGCCAGTGCTATCTATCTTTCTATCTATCTATCATCTATTTATTTACTATTATTATTATTAATGGGTTTTCAAGACAGGGTTTCTCAGAGTCTCTGGCTGCCCTGAAACTCACTCTGTAAATGAGGCTGGCCCTCACACTGCTTCTGTCTCCCTAAGTGTGGGGATCAAAAGCATGTGCCACCCTGCCTAGCCACAGTCAGTATTCTCAGCTGCTGAGCCATCTCTCCTCCAGTCCATCATGCCCTCAATTGGTGTTGACAGTGAGGCTGTAGCTGAAGTCCACAAGGCAGCCCAGTGACTAGATGGGGGCCACACCCAGGTGAAGCTTCAGGAGTGCGAGCTTCCCTGAGTTGGAAAACCTCTGGGATTAGCCCATATCTGTTTTGCCTCAAATAAGTGCTAATGTACAAAAGTGAACATTTTAAAGTTTAATTTAACTAATTTAAAGAAGTTTTTAAAAGGGGGGTGGAGAAATGGCTCAGCAATTAATAGCACTGACTGCTCCTCCAGAGGTCCTGAGTTTAATTCTCAGCAACCACATGGTGGGTCACAACCATCCGTAATGGGATCCCATGCCCTCTTCTGGTGTGTCTGAAGACAGCTACCATGTGCTCATATACATTAAATAAATAATAAATCTTTTTTTTTTTTTCCCCGAGACAGGGTTTCTCTGTATAGCCCTGGCTGTCCTGGAACTCACTCTGTAGACCAGGCTGGCCTCGAACTCAGAAATCCGCCTGCCTCTGCCTCCCAAGTGCTGGGATTAAAGGCGTACGCCACCACACCCGGCCAATAAATCTTTTTTTTTTTTTTTTGGTTTTTCGAGACAGGGTTTCTCTGTATAGCCTGGCTGTCCTGGAACTCACTTTGTAGACCAGGCTGGCCTCGAACTCAGAAATTCGCCTGCCTCTGCCTCCCGAGTGCTGGGATTAAAGGCGTGCGCCACCACGCCCGGCAATAAATCTTTTTAAAAGGTTTAAATTTTTACTTATTTTCTTTTATGTGTATAGGTAGGTATCTCTGCTTGGAGACAGTAAGTGTGCCAGTGTACACATGCATGCTGAGTGACAGTAAGTGTGCCAGTGTACACATGCATGCTGAGTAACAGTGTGCTGGAGCCTAGGACTGGAGTTCCATATGGTTGTGAGCAGTATGTGAGTGCTGGGATCAAACCTGCACCCTTGGCAAGAGCAACATGTGCTAACATTGGCTGAGCCATCTCCCCGGCCCCCCACATTTTTGTTATTTTGTGAGTGTGTGACACATGCTTGTCACAGCATGTATATGAAGGTCAGAAGTTAACTTGTGGTGTTCTTTCCTCGATGTTTCCCAGGGACCAAATTTTACTTGTCAGATTTGGCAGCACACACCTTTATCCACTAAGCCATCTTGCCAGCCGTTTATCTTATTTTATTTATTTATTTTGGTTTTTTGAAACAGGGTTTCTCTGTATATCCCTGTCTGTCCTAGAACTTACAACTTACTCTGTAGAGCAGGCTGATCTGCTCTGGGACACTCCTGCCTCTGTCTCCTGAGTGCTTGGATTACAGTACTCAAACTCAGAGAAATCTGTAACTCTAATTTCTTTTTCTTTTTTTTCTTTCTTTCTTTTTCTTTCTCTCTTTCTCTCTTCCTTTCCTTCCTTTCTTTCTTTCTTCCTTCCTTCCTTTCTTTCTTTTCCGAGACAGGGTTTCTCTGTGTAGCCCTGGCTGTCCTGGAACTCACTCTGTAGACCAGGCTGGCCTTGAACTCAGGAATCCATCTGCCTCTGCCTCCCAAGTGCTGGGATTAAAGGCGTGTACCATCACTGCCCGGCACTTTAGTTTCTTAAAACCTGATTTTTAATGATGGTTTTAAAATGTTTTAACCTCCCTTTAGCCCACCATCCACCAGAGGTAGTGGAAAAGAAAGGACACAGGGAAAGTGGACCTGTTTAGAAATGATTATCTGGATTAAGTCCTGTCTGTGTTGTCTGGAAATTGGCAGTTCACTTTATAGGTTAGCAGAGGCAGGTCGATCCATTGAGAAACACCAGTTACAAACAGAAATATCAGGGTAGTAGCAGCAGTGGCACAACCTAATAGGAACAGGCAGGCATCAGCCTTAGCTCAAGTCAGCAGGAGGGACCCGGAGCAACACCAGGAGGAATTCTTGGCTGTGCCTCTCTCAGGGAATCGAAGATCAGCAAAGACAAGAGACCCACAGGCAGTACACAGCTAGCTGTATAAGCAAGCCAAGCTCAGCCTCGGTCATTGTCCGTCGAGGCCTATTTATACCGTCTAAACATCATGTGTCTTCTACAGGTCTTTTATTTTTTTTCTGTATTTCTTTCAGTGGAGTCCTGACAAATGCAGCTCAACTACACAGTGTAAGACAGACCAATACATGTGTGTCCTTAATAAAAAATCTTTCACCGCGTGTCCTTTCATGTGCTTGCTTTAACAAAAACCGTTTTATCTATGCCTGCTTCAGCCAAACACTCCTTAGTTTTTCACCTGTGTCCACGTCAGCTAAACATTCCTTCATGTGCGCCCCAACAAAACACCATCCAACTGACTTAAGTCTCCACTTCAGAAATCTGCCTGCCTCTGTGTCCCAAGTGCTGGGATTACAGCATCTTCATCTTTTGAGACATGGTCACTCTATTGTGTCTGGCCTTGAACTACAGAGAGCTCTACCCACTCCTGCGTCCCTAGTGCTGGGATTGAAGGCATGCACCATCACAGCGGGCTGTTTCCTAATGCTCTCTCACGGAATCTGGAACATGCTGTCTCAGCTAAACTTGCCAGCATCCCCCAAATCCACCATGACAGGTGCATGTTGCCACATTTGGCTTATGTGGGTGCTGGGATCTGAACTCCAGTCCTTAGCCTTGAGCTGCAAGCACTTTTACCCACAAAGGTATGTCCTCTGGTCCTTACAAGAATTGTTTTGTAGCTAGGGAGTGGCAGTGCACGCCTTTGATCCCAGTATTAGGAAGGCAGAGGTAGATGGATCTGAGTTCCAGGACAGTCTGGTCTACAGAGTGAGTTCCAGGACAGACAGGGCTACACAGGGAAACCCTGTTTCAATCAACAAACAGTTTGATTTTTGTTCTCAAAGTGAACATTTTGAAGAAAAAAAAATGATTTTCTAGCTTCCCTAGAAACAGAAGCTCATTAGATCTACAGAGCCAGGGAGGTGCCAGTGTGGGTGTGTCCAGGCCTAGCCCATTCCGGCCTGCCACCCACCCCTCCCCTGTAGGAGGGTTCTCCTGGACAGGCCTGAGGTAAAGAGCAGAGTCTAGGACAGGGAGGCTCTGCTGTCAGGCCATCAGACAAGGGTGAGCTGTTCTTTTTCTTTTTTCCCTCTGGATCTCCAGATAAGAGGAGCCTGGTGGTACACAGTGGTCTCTGTTACAGTATGGCTCTCCACAGCGGTGTGACTGGGCTCAGGTATGCAGCCCAGGCTCAGGCATGCAGCCTGTAATTCATGATGCTCCTCTTCTCTCTGCCTACCATGAGCTGGAATTAGAGTCTTGTGCCATAAGGATGCACTAAAAACAGCCCACAACATAAACAAGCAAACAACCCAAGCCACACATTGCACTGTGCTGTGTAGCCTTCAGTTTGGTGCAAGAAGCTGACAAAAGTCCGGAGCCTGGGACTGAGCAGGGAGGGGCTGGGCTAGTTCCAACCAGTAGCCACATTCCTTAGGAGTTTCCACGCCCATGACCCTTTGTCCCGAGGACAATTTTTGCCCTCCTCCTAAACCCTTTTTTCACCCAGCTGGCCACGATCTGGCCTGGTTTCTACTTGAAAGTGGGATCATTGTACCTGGGACTTCATCTTGTATACGTCAAACCAAGAGCTGACCTAGCACTGAAGGGTACTTTCCAGCTACTGGCTGCTCAGGCCAGTCCCACCTAGAACCCCGTCCCTGGTCCCTGTGGGCATGGACCTTCCGCCCTGCCCCTGGTCTCCCAGGACCTGTCCCTTTCCTACCACTTGTCTATCCTCCCCAGGGAGCCTGTTACCCTAAGTCCTCTGTGAAAAGGTCACAAGTTCACATTAAAGCCAACCAGGAACTGTCTACAGCTTCAAACCACAGGTTAATGGGCTGGGTGTGGTGGCACACACTTTTAATCTCAGCATTCTGCAGGCAGAGGCAGGGGGATCTTAGTCAATTCAATACACAGAGCGTGGTTCCAGGAAGGTCAGTGCTATTCAGTCACACCCTGCCACACAAACAAAAACAAACAGCAACAAAGCAGCCAGGTGAACCACAGCAACAACAAGTGGCAGGGAATTAAGGAGCTGAGGCAGGAGGATCAGAAGCTCAAAGTCATTTGAAGCTACTTAGAGTTTGAAACAAGACAGGAAACCCTGTTTCAAAAAGCAAAGCAAAGCAAAACAAAACAAAACAACCTCCCCCTCAAAAAAAAAAAAATCAACCTGTAAATTAAGACCAACAATGAAGTATCAGTTGTCATCAATCGGACCGAGAAAAAGACTGGGCACTGGAGCAGAGAGCGGCTTGCCGGCAGGCAGCTGCTGGCACAGGGCCAGATTTTTTTTAGAACAATTTGGTAACACCTCAAACTACCTACACCTTTGACCCAGCTATTTCCCTTCTAGATAATTGTCCAACCATGGATCCCACAAGGACAGGGACATACATTGCAGCACCACATCTAATGTGGACGATGGCACACATGAGACCCTGAGACAAGATGAGCGTGGTCACGCAGTGGATGACCCCAAAGATCTACCAGCCCACACATACTCTGAAAAGATCTTCAGATACAATAAAAAAGCAAGCCGCTTAGGGCTATTGGAAGGAAAAGGGCAAAAGTGTGTTTAAAGGCGCGGTGCACCTGCCCCTGGCAGCTGGGTAGGTGGAAGGCAACTAACCAGGCAGTAGGCGGACTAGAGTCAGCTGTGGGGAGGCTGCTGTTCCAGCTGCTGCCTGCACAGGTTGTTTCCAACTGAGGGAGGCCAGAGGCAACCAGGCTGCCATGGGAGCCCCTTTCTTCCAGGGAGGCAGTCTGTTCTCTGATACACCTGGCCACTTGCATTCCTGGGACAGACACCAGGGAGGCTGGACAATCCTAATTCCTGGAAAAGACATTCAGGAGCACCAATGGCTGCACTCCAAGAAGGGAGATGAGGTCTGTCTGGAAACTGAGCTTTGGAGACAGTTGCTTCTGGATGAGGGGGTCTTCCCCTGGCTGGGACCTGTGAGCTTCAGAGATGTGTCTCCTCAGATGAACAAGGGGAGGAGCTGTTTAGAGATGACTGGCCTGTGTTGGGAGGCATCAGGAACCCTTCCAGTTTGATCCTTATGATTGCTTTTGGTGCTAAGGGTAACCCAGGGCCTAGGAAATGGCTGGCAGGCCTGTGCCAATGAGCTACTCTTTGAGAGTGTGCCCCACTGTGCTGTCCAGACTGGAGTAGAACTCTGCCTCAGAGCTGGGAACAAGTTCTGCTCTGGCTATTTTTTATTAGTGTCTTCTATCTCCAGTGTGTGCATGCGCGCACATGCGTGTGTGCTGTGTGTGCATGGATGCTTGTGTGCATGTGTGTCTGCTGGCACCTGGAGGTGTCTCTTGTCACTCAGCTAGGCCCCGCCTTGCATCATGCGTCTCAATGCTTAATGTGTGGAAGGCTGCAGCAGGCGTGTGTGTGTGTGTGTGTGTGTGTGTGTGTGTGTGTGTGNATCAGGGTGTGTGGGGGGGGTAGGATCAGGGTGTGTGTGGGGGGTAGGGGTCAGGGTGTGTGTGTCAGGTGTTCTGTATGTGGATGACAGGAAGCTGTCCATAGCTTATTGTAGGGCTGAGGCTGCCCTGATCCTGGCAGGACCTGGACTGGAAATTACACAGTGAGGATCTCGAGAGCTAGGGGTGAAAAGGGCTAACTCCTTCCCACCCCAAAGCCTGGAGGTAATCCTAGCCTCCAGACAGGGTGGCACCATAGGGTCCAGGGGGCCTCAAACCCACAATCCTCCTATCTCAGCCCCTAAGTGGTTCTCCGGGTTACTCAATGTGGACACTTCCATGACTCCTTCTGTGCTCTTGACAGTATTGCTAACTGTCCAGGACTGTGCAACAGCCGGTTTGCTGCTCACAATGCATTCAATGTGTAAAAACCAAGCAGCCAGAAAGAAGTTCCACCCTAGATTTTGGAGTGAGGTTTACAGACTGACAGAGGTCTGGAGCTATCCCACTCCTCTGACATGGTGAGGTCAGCCACATCTTCACCAGAGACCTCATCTCCCGAAGTATGACTGTGTCCAGAAATAAGGTCCTCAAGCCATTACCGTATTATCATACAGAGCAACAAATCTCATGGCCCACCCAGCTACACATGCCCAAGCCTCCAAGATGCCAGGCCTGCACAAGGAACCTAACAGGTACTTAAACCACTAGATAGCACTGACTTGACAACACCTGTCTTTTCCTCTCAATAAAATCCTTCGTAGTGTGAACCAGGAATCCTGAGATCTTTGTTGAATTTTTTTTTTAACTTTTACTTTTATTATAAAAGAGCTGCTAGGAGCTACCAGCCACACACTCAGGCAGGCTGGGGATGAGAGCTCAGTTCCCTCCCCATCTTTCCTACTGAGAGAGCTCTGAGAAGCAGGCTTCTAGGAAGATGGCCTAAGGCACAAGTGAGGGCAGCCCTGAGACATGGAAAGCAGGTGTGTGGGTTCTAGGACAGCATCGCTTCGCTGATAAAAATGAACCAGTAGGAGAAGGGGGGTGGACTTTGTGACCACGGGAACCTTCCCAGCCAACACAGCAAGAACAGAACCATAAGGACCCCAAAGAGCCAACCAGAGGCAGTATCCTCCTACTTGTCTTGCCAATTGGTGCAAGTGTGTGCTTTGGCCTGGGTGTGGGTCTTGTACTCTGTGGCAGGACCATGGCTCAGCTGATATGGTGCTCTGCCCATTCCATCTTCCCTGGGATGCTGGCAGGACCATGGCTCAGCTGATACGGTGCTCTGCCCATTCCATCCTCCCTGGGATGCTGTGACCTGTGGCTGCTGCATCTTGGCTGCTGTGTGCTGCCCTCGACTCCCCAACCCCACTCCACTTGTCATCTCTGGTTCCCGTGTGCAGCTTCTGATGCCATTTCAGCTGCCAGCCAGGATGCATGTGGGGCTGTGGACAGCACATGGCCACCAGCTATGGCTCTCACTCTGACCCAGGCCCAGCTTTCCTGAGAACATGCTGTTGGACATGCTTCTGAGTCCTGTGAGTTTCTGCCTGGCAGGGATACCAGTTTGTTCAAGAGTCAGTGGCTCCCTCAGGGTTAGCTGCACTGTGACCTGTTCTAAAAGGCTTCGTGGAAAGTCTATGTGTGGGAAAGCTTGCCTGTCAGTGCTGACCGCCGGTCTACCTCTATTCCAGTCAGCCTGTCCTGTCCAGGTCAGGCCTGCAAGGGTTACATCCTACCTTCACCTCCTCCAGGGCTTCTCTCTCAGTTTGTCTCCCACCCAACCCACCTGCACAGGGATGATGCTTCTGCTGGTAGCCCCTAGTTCCACCTCATTCTCCCTGGACTGTGGCCTCCAGATAGTTGCTTTCTGAGTTGTCCATCCTCATCTCTGCTGAAGCTAGTCAACCAGGAAGACTAAAGTGATGACCCTTGTTCCAATGAGAACAGTCTTAAAACCACCAGTGCTCTATACCAGGCAAAGCCCAGGAGTTAAGGGCATAGTAGCATGTTTATACTCCTAGCATGGAACAGGGGCAGAGACAGGAGGACTGCTGCGAGTCCCAGGCCAGCCAGGGCTACAGAGCAAGACCATGGTTCAAAACACCAAAATCAAATCAAATCTAAACTAGAGTCACTTCTCCATCTGATCTGTATATGAACTCGTGCATCTGTGGGCTGACCACTTCCTCAGTCTTTTAAGCCAGCAGGGTGTGATTCCTGTAATCCCAGCATTTAGGAGGCAGAATAACATCCCTGAAGATTCAAGGCCAGACAGAAATACACAGTGAGACACAATCTCAGAACAAATAAACAAACCCAAACGCTAACAACAACAACAAAACACTAAATGTATGTAACACACAGAGCTGAAAAAAGGTTGTAAAAGATGTAAAGCTCTAGCCTGGCAGTTGTGGCACACACCTTTAATCCCAGCACTTGGGAGGCAGAGGCAGGCAGATCTCTGAACTGGCTAGCCTGGTCTACAGAGTGAGTTCCAGGACAGCCAGGGCTACACAGAGAAACCCTGTCTTGAAAACAGACAAACGGGGTGGTGAGATGGCTCAGTAGTTAAGAGCACTGACTGCTCTTCCTGAGGTCCTAAGTTCAATTCCCAGCAACCACATGGTGGCTCACAACCATCTGTAATGGGATCCAATGCCTTCTCCTGGTGTGTCTGAAGACAGCTATAGTGTACATAAAATAAATAATTCTTCAAACAAACAAGATGTAAAGTTCTATACATCTAGCTTAAGGAACAGAATGTCACCGCTACTGGCTTTCATGCAGTTTTATTCACAGTTGCGTTTGCTGCCAGTCTGAACCTTTGCACTGTTCTTCTGCCTGAGCTGAGGTGTGCTGCGTGTCGGTGTGCTGCGTGTCAGTGCGCTGCCATGCCTGGTTTTGACAGATAGATGAGTGGCTGCCAAGCACATACATTTGTATCGGCTCTGTCTGAGATTGCTGCTGGTGACGTTGCTCAGCCTTCTTTGTTATTGAGTGCATTTCTACTCTCTTCAGTGCCTGTGCTGCCTCTCAGTTCCCTCTGCTGAGTCTCCACTGCTGCAATCCTCAAAAGGATGGCACTGGCGCTGGAAAGATGGCTCAGCATTTAAGTGAGGCCTAGGTTCACTTCCCCGGACCCACCCAAGGTGTCTTGCAACAACCTCCTCGTACCTCCGGCTCCAGGGTCTGAACACTTGGTCCCTAGTTGGTGGGATTGTTTGGGAAGGCTTAGGAGGTGTGGTACTGTTGGAAGTGGTCATTGGGGGGCAGGTTTTGAGTTTTTACTCTTTTTGTTTGCTTGCTTGTTTGTTTGTTGGAGACAGGGTTCTTTGTGTAACAGTCTTACCTGTCCTTACTTACTATATAGACTGGTCTGACCTTGAGCTCACAGAGATCCACCTGCCTCTGCCTTCCGAGTGCTGAGATTAAAGGCATGTACCACCATACCTGGTTTGGTTTTGAGGTCTTAAAAGCTCATTACACTCCTAGTTACTGCTTGCTGCTTGGTGGCTGTGTCAAGATCTCTCAGACACTGCTCTAGTGCCTGCCTGCTCCCTTCTCCCCACCATGATGGCCTTCGACTCTCAAGCCTCTGAAACTGTAAGCCCCACATTAAATGCTTTCATTTGTGGGCTGGTGAGACGGCTCAGCGGGTAAGAGCACCTGACTGCTCTTCCGAAGGTGATGAGTTCCAATCCCAGCAACCACATGGTGGCTTACAACCACCCATAATGAGATCTGACACCTTCCTCTGGTGCGTCTGAAGTCAGCTATAGCGTACTTATAAAAAAAAAATGCTTTCATTTGTAAGTTGAGACTTGGTCATTACTGTTTTACCATAACAATATAAGTAAGACATTGTGTACAAATGATTTAACAGATTGTGTGTGTGTGTGTGTGTGTGTGTGAGAGAGAGAGAGAGAGAGAGAGAGAGAGAGAGAGAGAGAGAGATTCTCTGTGTAGCTCTGACTATCCTGGAACTCACTTTGTAGACCAGGCTGGTCTGCAACTCAGAGATCTGCTTGATTTTGCCTCCTGAGCACTGGAATTAAAGGTATAGGCCACCAGCACTGCTTGGCAACAGTAACTTTTGGTGGGAAAGCAAGCTTCTTCTCCTTTCACTCTTCCTCCTTCCTTTTCCTCCTTTCTTCTTCCTCTCTTTCCTTCCTTCCTTCCTCCTTCTCCCTCCTCTCCCTCCTCCTCTTCCTTTTCTTCTACTTCTTCAAGATAGGATTCTGCTATGTGCCCACAGGGAAGTACTGTATTTCTGGACTCAAGTAATTGATCCTCTTGTCTCAGTGCCTGAGCAGCTGGGATCAGAGGCATGTGTACTATGCTCACGTCAGAACTGTCTCATTTTACATAAACATGCTAAGGAGCATGTTCAAGGGTACTTACCTTCATCTTATGTGTAATGACAAAGGACTAGAAATGACCTAACACCAGGTGTTGGCGAGCACATCAGGACACAGTGCACAGCAGCATGGACTGTGACCGAGGACATATCCAGGACTAACACAGAGGGACACTTGATCACACACCACACTCAGGGTATCTGGATGTGATGCCCCGCCTTTTGACAGTGTTTCTGTTCTTTGTTCCAAATGTCCTGGAATTCACTATATAGACCAGGCTGGCCCTGATCTGCTGGTCACTTGCTCATCTGCTTCTGCCTCCTGAGTGCTGGGATTGAACGTGTGCACCACTGTGCCAGGCAGTGTTTGTTTTATCTGGCTTTGGTTTTAAATCAATTTTTCTACCCTTCTTACTCAATGTCATCTCAAACAGTTCTCCCAGAGTGAGCCCTCTGGAGAGACTTTCCTAAGAATTTCACTTCGGCTGTCACTGGCTCTTCTAGGGAAGCAGGCCATCTACCCTGTATCCAATGTGTGGAGAAGTAGATCTCATCCTAACAAGACCTGGGGACACTGTGTGTGACATGGCTTCTGATCTGCAGGGCTCTGATATAAGGCAGGCATGGGACACTCTGGCTCTACCCAAGACCTAAGTAAGGTACAAGGCTCAGGAGATCAAAATGGCAGAGAGGATGCAACACACAACCTCTAGTCACTTCAGAACATCGAAGCCACCCTGTCCCCACTCCTGTGGCACTCTAGCTTGTTGGTAGCAATAGGCAGGCAGCTCTCCTACCTGCAGCAGAGTTATCCTGTGAGGGGATACCTGAAGGGCTGGACCCCAGCTCTAGCAGCCTCCAGGTGTCTTGGAGGGAACTGCCAGCCAATGAAGGTGATCTGCGGGTGCGGTGGCCACTTTCTTCAGGGACTTCTTGAGCCTGTGGTAGCTTTGGGGTCCTGTTTTCTTTCTGATAAACTGACTTCCACATCTCTGTGGGGATTCTATGCTGCTTCTGTGAAAGCTAAGAGAAAGTTAAGAGGTAGTTATCTTCGCTAGCTACCCGCTCTCCACCCTTGAGATGCTTACAGCTTCCCCTCCCTGATCCCATCAGGATAAAGGGACCAGGATAATTTAAGATGGCCTGGGCCCCTGGAGAGCAGCAGAGTGCTCCAGGCACAGAGCATTGCAGTGCTTGCTGACTGACCACCAGGCTCAGCGAACATCTGAAGCACAAGGGAGTCCAGCATAGAGGTGTGGGGACAGCCCTAACAGTGAGGTTCCTGCCGGAGTATGACGACCACTGCTGGGTGAATGTACGCTAGGTGTCCTGGCATCTATGGTGCTCTACCTGCCCCGCCTCTCTAAAGTGAAATACCTGCTGGCAAATCCATGCCAGGCATCAGAGCAATGTGACCCTTTCTAAGGCACCAAGGTGTTCAAGTTGCACACGTGTGTGTGTGTGTGTGTGTGTGTGTGTGCACCCCAGCACCCACCTCTACCTGAGCAGGCCTTGATGCCATTCCTGCCTCGTGGCCTCGTGGGGTGTTGTTTTTGCTGATCACTTGTGCTGAGTGGGGTTGACTCTTCCCTGCATATTCAGAAACACATCTTCTCTTGGTGTGCCTGGGGTCCTGTCAGGGAAGGTTAAGAGACATTCAGGACCTGGTGTATCAGCTCTCCCACAAGATTAGAAAGAAACACTCCCTGAATCTGGGAAGGGGCTCTTCATTTGTTGTCAGCCTTTTAACTTGTTTACTACAAGTTCAGCACGCTTCCTCCAGCTGGCCTAGGTGCTTCTCCCAATCCTCTGGGGAAGGAAGCTATGAATTCCAGAATAAGTTTCTTCCCCAAGAGCAGGACAGTCCTGCATGACTCTGGCTTAAGTAGACCCCAGCCCAAGATAGTGCCTCCCGGGCTGGTCCCTAACTGGGTCACACTGCCCACTGTACAGTCTGAGTGCTTGGTCCCAATCAAGCTCTGCAGAGAAGTCAATGGAAAGGGAGGCAGGGGACCTCAAAGAGAACCACTAAAGGGCTTGAGAGAAAAGAGGGAAAACACAAAGGAAAAGCAGCTGGGCCCGTGCCAGACTCACAGCAGTGGGCGGGACAGGGTGCAGTCTCTCTGGCAGTCTCTCTCTCTCTCTCTCTCTCTCTCTCTCTCTCTCTCTCTCTCTGATAGGGTTTCTCTGTGTAGCTTTGGAAGTCCTGGAACTAACTCTAGATTACTAGGCTGGCCTTGAACTCAGAGATCCACCTACTTGTGCCTCCCAAGTGCTGGGATTAATGGCATGCGCCACCTTTGCCCAGCTCTTTCTACTACTTACATGGTAGGTAGATTTACTACTAGAAATAAACATAAATTAAAAAAAAGAATAAGTCGGGCATGGTGGCGCATACCTTTAATCTCAGCACTTGGGAGGCAGAGGCAGGTGGAATTTTGAGTTCAAGGAGTTAGTTAGTTCCAGGACACCCAGGGCTAAAACAGAGAAACCCTGTCTCAAAAAACCTAAATAAATAAATAAATAAATAAATGACTATATATATTCTTGTTTTGTGAGATTGAAGGCATATGCAACCACCACCTGTCTAATATATTTTTACGACTATAGGTATTTTGCCTGCATGTACACCTATGTATTATGTGCACGCCTGCAGCTTACAGAGGCCAGGAAATGGCATGGGATGCCCTGTGACTGTAGTTGCAGACAGTAGTGAGCTGCCCTGTGGTGCTGGGAATCAAACCCACGTCCTCTGGAAGAGCAGCCAGTGCTCCTAACTGCTGAGCCACCTCTCCAGCTGTTTTGTTTCTTTTGTTTGTGTTTGAGGCAGGGCTTCATTCACTGCAGCCCAAGTTGGCCTTAAGCTCCACCCTCTTACCTCAGACTCTAGCGTCTCTTTTATAGAGTTTTAGGTTATTTCAATTGATGTGATGACAGTGGTAGCTTTGTTGTTTGGAAAAAATTAATAGTTTAATAAAATATATATTATACTAGGAAGAAGTAGTATGATAACAGACATGTTTTACTGCAATGAACAGCAGGTTTGTTTACTTGGTGTGAATGGTTTCTTCTGACAAAATACATTTGATAAATGACTAGTCCAAGTGACTGAAAGTTCCCAAGTGGTGAGAGATGAAACCCCCCTGGATTGAGATGAAACCCCCCTGGATTGAAGGGCTTCCCCTGGGTCAGGAGTAGAGGCTCACTGTGAGTGGAGCCTGCGTGGAAGCCCACTCTCCAGCAGTGCAGGGGCAGCTCCTACCACTCTGAAGACACCAAGCCTCCTCTCTAGGCTCGGCCATGCTTCTCAACGCTTCCCTCAGACTTCGCTTCATGAGGAGAGTGGGCCACAGAGGGAACACCTGGGCCTGCCCTACTTTCTCTGGCCAGTCCTGCTCAGTGTCTTCTGAGGAACAACTGACCTGCACATGTCTCTGTTGCTCTCTGGGTGGCCTTGGACTGTCCCTGATTCGGCTCTTCTCTGATGGACCAGGTGTGACTGGAGAAGGGGTACCTCCAGAGTGGACCCTCTTCCCTCACCAGCTGCTCAGGCCTAGATTTGATGGTCTTTCTTGGTGTTCCTGATGATCCTTTTCCACACTTCGGCCCTGCCCTACCTTCACCACAGTCTCCGTGGCCTCCCCAGGATGGTCAGCTGCTCCCTGGCCCAGAGCCTGCAGCTCCCACCCGGCCGGGAGGAAATTAGAACTCCCAGGGGAAACATCTCTACATGGCTTTCCATTCTTTTAACAAAGTTTAAGTAAACTCAAAAGCAAATTCCTTTGTGAGGATACTTTTGCAGTTATTCAACAAATATGAATCAGAACTGAGATTCCAAAAACAATTCTCATGGCCTTAGAGAAGCCGATGATCATTAGTAGTTTAAAACCTACATTCAGCCCGGCATGGTGGCACACACCTTTAATTTCAGCACTTGGGAGGCAGAGGCAGGCGGATTTCTGTGTTCGAGGCCAGCCTGGTCTACAAAGTGAGTTCTAGGACAGCCAGGGCTATACAGAGAAACCCTGTCTCGATAAACCAAAAAAAAAAAAAAAAAAAACCCTACATTCAGCCGGCCCACCGTGGCGACCTAAAGTCCTTGCACTTTAGGAACCTTAGCAGGAAGAAAATCAAATAACCTTGCTATGTACACACAAGCTCGTTATGTTCGTCAGTCAATGGTGGGAACTACTAGTTGTATTGAGACTTGTGGGAAGAAAAAGCAATTTGAACATTCCTATGTCAGAGGTATGCCACCTCGGGTCTCAGGAAGGCAGCCCACTACCTCGGGTCTCAGGGAGGCAGGCCTCAGCTGAAGGTCTGAGTGGACAGCCCTGGACACTGGGCCACCTGGGGATTCCTATCTTGCAAGTCATGACTGTCTGGGTAAAACCTGAGGAGAGATAATCTTGTTTTTTGTTTTGAGACAGGGTTTCACTGTGCAGCCTTGGATGGCCTGGGATTCATCAGGCTGGACTCAAACTCACAGATATCTGCTTACTTCAAAAAAAAAAAAATTACCATACACACACACACACACAAGAGTTATTTAACTTAGTTTTTATTTTACAGGATCCCACAGTTGAAAGAATTTGGTTTTTTTAAAGGGATTTTTAAACTTTTAGTGTTTAAACTTTGTGTTTTTCTTTTTTTCTTTTTTAAGCAGTTTAAAAAAAAAGGTTTTTATTAGGGATGAGAAAATACAGCAGGCACAGAGATAAAAACATCTTACTGAAGGAGGACTTGCAAATCAGAAACCTTGCTTTTTAAGGGCTGATCTGGGGCTGGTCAGCTTAGTAAAAGACAGAATGGCTGGTTGGTCCACAAGAGTTGTATAACCATAATCTTTTTTTTTTTCTATTTTATTAGATATTTTCTTTATTTACATTTCAAATGTTATCCCCTTTCCTAGTTTCCCCTCTGAAAACCCCCTATCCCCTCCCCTCTTCCCCTGCTCCCTAATCTACCCACTCCCACTTCCTGGTCCTGGCATTCCCCTATACTGGGGCATAGAACTTTCACAGGACCAAGGGCCTCTCCTCCCACTGATGACTGACTAGGCCATCCTCTGCTACATATGCAGCTATTGTTTTTTTTTTCTTTCTTTTTTTTTTTTTTTTTTTTTTTTTTTTTTTTTTTTTTTTTTTTTTTTTTTTTTTTTTTTCTTTGAGACAGGGTTTCTCTGTGTAGTCCTGGCTGTCCTGGAACTCACTCTGGTGAATGCTGGGATTAAAGGCGTGTGCCACTACTGCCCAGCTTGGAATATATATTATATTGTGATATTAACATGAGCAGAGCTCAAGGGCACACAGCACAACTTCCTAGCCTAATACTAATCCACAGCTGCACAGAGCAGCAGAGGGACACATTTACTAACGGTCAGGAAACTAGAAAGGAAAGGTGTGGATTAATGTTGGCTAGAGTCATCAGACAAGGAGAATCTCAATGGAGAAAATGCCCACTTCAGGCAAGTCCTGGGAGCATTTTCTTCATCAATGGTTGATGTGAGAGGGTCCTACCCATCCCGCTGTGGGTGTACCATGCCCACTCTCGGGCAAGTGGTCCTGGACTGTCTATGACCAGAGACAGATGGCTCAACAGCCAATGGGCAGGAGGCTCTGTCTCCCAGAGAGCACAGGCTGCTCTTCCAGAGAACCCAGGTTTGATTTCTAGGACCTACATGGTGGTTAACAACTATCTGTGACTTTAGTTTCAAGGGATTTAATGTCTCTCCTGATCTCCACAAGTACCAGGCATGCACACAGAGTACAGACAAACATGCAAACAAAACACCAATACACATAAAATACAAATCAATTAAGAAAACAAAACCAAAGCTAACTGAGCAAGCCACAAGCAGCACAGGGTGAGCAATGTCCCTCACTCCATGGCCTCTGCCTCAGGGGCTGGCTCTCAGGTTCCTGCCCTGACTTCCCTTTAGGAGGGACTAGGACTGGGATGAATAAGCCAATTAAATTATTTCCTTGCCAAGTTGCTTTTGGTTCTGGAGTTTGGTCACAGCAATAGAAAGTCAGCTGAGACACATCCCCTGGAGCTACAGTGAGTTACAGTCGGCTATGAGCTGACTGAGACAAACTCAGTACTTCTGGAAGAGAAACAAGTTCTCAACTACCAAGTCATTTCTCCAGCTCCAAGACTTTTTTTTTGTTTTTTTTGTTTTTTTGTTTTTGGTTTTTCCGAGACAGGGTTTCTCTGTGTAGCCCTGGCTGTCCTGGAACTCACTTTGTAGACCAGGCTGGCCTCGAACTCAGAAATCCGCCTGTCTCTGCCTCCCGAGTGCTGGGATTAAAGGTGTGCGCCACCATGCCCGGCCCAAGACGTTTTTATTAAAGATACAAATCTTAAAATTTATGATGGTAAAGATTAAAAACATAATACCTATACGGGCAAAGCTAGTAAAGCCTATGTATAATTAGTTACTTAAAGCCATAAACAAACCCAGGAGGCAGGCAGGTGTGTAATCCCTGCACTTAGTTCCCAGGGTTCACACTAGGCTCCAAAACCCAAGACAAAACAAGAAGAAAGGCAAGAGCGAGCGTCGTGCGGCCACACTGCAGTGGCCACTGAAGCAACTTCTGTAGCTTTTCTACTGAGAGCCTACACTCTGGCACTTAGAACATTTCTCAGGTGAAGAAGTTACCTGAGTTGTTGAGTGGGGCTGCAATTGTCCCAAAGGTGGGCCACGGTCCAAAGATCTCTCAGGCACCTCCTGGGGGTCCTGGGGCTCAGAGGTGGGAGGACCTGGGCAAGGAGTCGGTTCCCCTGGAAACGGGATCAGGAAAGGGTTGGTTCCCCACATACATCATAAAGGATTTCTTGAACACAAGAACAGCAGATTAAGCTGGGCAGTGGTGTGGTGGCGCACACCTTTAATCCCAGCACTTGGGAGGCAGAGGCAGGTGGATTTCTGAGTTCGAGGCCAGCCTGGTCTACAGAGTGAGTTCCAGGACAGCCAGGGCTATACAGAGAAACCCTGTCTCAGAAAAAAAAAAAAAAAAGAAGGTACTTGGTGACAGAGGTCAAGTGTGAACTGTGACACATCATCCCCTAGCAGAGCCCAGGGACACACAGCACTACTTTCCAGCATAACCCTAACCTATAACCCTAACCTATAACCCTAACCCTCAAACAGCTGCACAGACAGCAGAAGGAACATAATTTACTAACAGTCACTAATACGGGCCTGGGGCATCTCTAAGTAAGCATCTGCCTGTGCAGGAGACACACACACACACACACACACCCCATACACACCCACCACCCCCACACATAACACACACATAGTACACATATACACACACACATATAGCTCACACACCACCCCACACATATAACACACATGCACATGCCACACATACACACCACCCTGCACACATACCACACATACACACACACACACACACACACACACACACACACACACACACGCACGCACATATTCCCCCCCCCCCACACACACACACAGAGTCCCTAATGTTCTGGATACTGACGATGAGGCCAACCTGGACAACACAGTAAAGCCCCAGTTAAAAAAAGGGGGTGCGGGATGGGACTGGAAAGAGAGCTCATTTGTTTGGAGGACTTGTTGCCCTTAAGGAGGACCTGTGACCTGTGTTCAGTTCCCAGCATCCACACAGCGGTTCACCAATATCTAAAACTCTAGTTCCTAAAGATCTCACACCCTCTTTTGGTCTCCTCAGGCACCAGACACACATATGGTGCAGACATATACATAGCCAAAACACTTATACATATAAAATAAATAAACCTAAAAGAAAAAGAAAAAAGGAGGGAAGGTGTATGTGCATAAACTTAAAAGTTATGGCTGTAAATAAATGCTTCTGTCTTTTACTGAGGAATGATCTTGAAATGAAATAAGTGTCCTCTCATTAACTTGACTTGTTTTAAGTTAACCTAAACATCTTGGAGTTGTTTGTATAAACAGGTCTAGTTCTGTAGGCAGGGTGGCCTAGAATTGTCTGCCTCTTGTTTCAGTTTCAGAGTGCTGTGACACCCAGTGTGACATAAAGATGATGAAGATGGTAATGATGATCTTGGCTTAGGATCACTCACATGTATAGCTGCAGAACTCAGCCTTTGAAAAGAGGCATTGGGGGCTGGCGAGATGGCTCAGCGGGTAAGAGCACTGACTACTCTTCCCAAGGTCCTGAGTTCAAATCCCAGCAACCACATGGTGGCTCACAACCACCTGTAATGAGATCTGACGCCCTCCTCTGGTGCGTCCGAAGTCAGCTATAGTGTACTTATGAATAATAATAAAATGAATCTTTGGACCGGAGAGAGCAGGGACTGAGCAAGTGGGACCAACCGGAGTGAGCGGCCCCCGCTGGAGTGAGCAGGGCCGACAAGAGCAAGCAGGGTTGACCAGAGTGAGAGAAAAAAAAAAAAAAGAAAAAGAAAAGAGGCATTGGCTGGGTGGTGGTGGCACACGCCTTTAATCCCAGCACTCGGGAGGCAGAGGCAGGCATATTTCTGAGTTCGAGGCCAGCCTGGTCTACAAAGTGAGTTCCAGGACAGCCAGGACTATACAGAGAAACCCTGTCTCGAAAAACCAAAAAAAAAAAAAAAAAAAAAAAAAAAAAAAAAAAAAAAAAAAAAAAAAAAAAAAAAAAAAAAGTTAAAGGTTTAGGGCTGGTGAGATGGCTCAGCGGGTAAGAGCTCCCAACTGCTCTTCCGAAGGTGATGAGTTCAAATCCTAGCAACCACATGGTGGCTTACAACCACCCGTAAAGAGATCTGATGCCCTCCTCTGGTGCGTCTGAAGTCAGCTATAGTGTATTTATGAATAATAATAAATGAATCCTTGGAGAGGACCGACCAGAGTGAGCGGGGCTGACAGGGGCTGACAGGGGCTGGCCAGAGCGAGCGGGGCCCAACGGGGACGGCCGGAGCGAATGGGGACGGCTGGAGTGAGCGGGGCTGACCAGAGCCAGTAAGGTGCTAACTGATAGCCCCTAGGAACTCATCTAGCCACTTTAGAAGCCTTGGGAAAACAAAAGAGGGTCGGACACACATGCACACACATACACACCACACACACAACACTCGCTGGCACAGACACACCACACACACAGACACATCACACACAACACTTACCCTCCCACACCTACACACACATACCACACATACCACACACACACACATCACACACACACATGCAGACACATACACACCACACACACAACACTTGCCGGTACAGACACAACACACACACACACACACACACACACACACACACACACACACACGGACACACAACACTTACCCCCACACACACCTACATACACATACCACACATACTACACACAAACACATACTACACACACACACACACACACACATCACACACATACTACATACACTCATCATGGTGACATACACAAGGATGAGAAGGAAACAGGAAGCAGCATTTAAGGGAACAAGGGTTGGTTTCTCCATGTGTGTACTGTTATTTATGTGTGTGGAAATGCATGCAT
This sequence comes from Mus minutoides, assembly GCA_902729485.2. Classification (NCBI taxonomy): domain Eukaryota; kingdom Metazoa; phylum Chordata; class Mammalia; order Rodentia; family Muridae; genus Mus; species Mus minutoides. The sequence goes on from LR754047.1 coordinate 92,207, forward strand.
CTGTGTACATGTGAACACTGAGGCCCAAGGTTGATCCAGCTACCACACCCACTGGACTCTGGGGACTCACGTCCAGTCCTCACATTTACTTATCAATGCTGCATCACAGAGCCATCTTCCCAGTCCTAACCCCTGGCTAGGTTTTCAAGAATATGACAAACAAAACAGTGTGTCACATGGACTTTTAATCAGGACAAACAAAACTGAGCCCCAACTAGACACAATAACATAAAATGGGAAGACAACAGATCAGAAATGGCCAATGCGTATGTATAGAATAGACTGCTAGGTGACTGTTTAGGAGGTGACATATCTGTGAACCCAGCATGTGGAGGCTGAGGCAGAGGGATTTTGATTAAGGCCAGCCTGGGCTACACAGTGAGACCCTGTCTCAAAACCCAACACACACAGCTCCAGCTCAGCTCCAGTTAAACTAGGGTTCCTGTCAGATATGAGGAGACTCAACGAAGCTTCTCTGCCCTCAAGCTCTGGCTAAAGGAACAGCTAAAAGACAAGCAAACCAACCCCAAGCCCCTGCCTGCCTCAGAGGATGAAATGCAAGTTAGGTCTCCTCTGGAGGAAGCAGCTGCCTTCTGTGGAGTCTGAAGAGGACTGCTTCCAGGGCCTAGGATAATGACATAGCAGTAGGATGCTGGCTTTATAACGGTGGGTGTATTCAACTGGTTCACTAAAGCTAGTTCTTCATGATTAGTGATCTCTGCATCAGGTTTTTGGATGCGCATGTCACTGTGATTACCAAGTATGGACATCTGACAACCTGGCCAATACACTCAGAAGGCAAAACCATCAACTGTAGCCACAGGGAAAAACTGAGGTCCCAGTTACCTTCTCTTTTACTTTTTGACTGTGGCTGGTCTTGAACTCATGATCTTCCTGCCTGCGCCTTCTGAGTGCTGGGATAATAGACGATTATCACCACCTCCAGTATGGTAGGTTTTCCCCAAATCATTCATAGAGGAATCAAATTCTCCTCAGCAGGGCTGGGGATGAAGCTTAGTGGTAGAGTGTTTGACTGGAACACACAGGCTCTGGGTTTGATACCTAGTACATAAATCAGACGTATAATGATATAATAAAATGGGGAAATAATATAATAATAAATGTGCGAAACCCTACAAAAATGAAGGATATATGAAGTAAAGCAATCAATGTGTTACCTGCCATGATTTTCTTTCTTTCTTTCTTTCTTTCTTTCTTTCTTTCTTTCTTTCTTTCTTTCTTTCTTTCTTTCTTTCTGTCTTTCTGTCTTTCTTTCTTTCTTTTTGTTTGGTTTGGTTTTTCGAGACAGGGTTTCTCTGTATCGCACTGGCTGTCCTGAAACTCACTCTGTAGACCAGGCTGGCCTCAAACTCAGAAATCCGCCTGCCTCTGCCTTCCAAGTGCTGAGATTAAAGATGTGCGCGACCATGGCCACCTTGCCATGATTTTCTAATGAGTATTTACTTTTTGTGGGCTTGAGGTCACGGGGAGATTCTAATTCTCCATTGTGCAAGTCTCTTCCTCCGGCACTTCATAGCTCATGAAGAGTGCAGAGAGTTTGTGGGAGACAGACACTAGGCTGCTGGCAGATGAGAGAAATCACAGACACCATTCTCAGCCCCAGGAAGAAGGAAGTCAGTGTGGGTACAGCGCTGGCCCAGCCTGTGTGAAGCCACTGTCCCATCTCTTCTAGGAATCGGCCTGCTGATGGATCAAATGCATGCCTGGCTGGGGGGAAAAGCAGGCTATGTACACTGTGTACCAAAAAGCCTATGTCCTTGAATCCTGGGTGAGCATGGCGTGCACATGACTGGTAAGAGCACACATAGGACCGAAGGACGGAGGAGCTGGCCTCTTCCCCAAAGTGTAGATGAGTTCCAGTTTCTCAGTTTTGTTTTCTTACGATTTTTGTTTTGCCTTGTGTTTTTTCTTTTGTTTAAAATGTAGATTTTTTACTTGTTTTATGTGTATAAGTGGTTTACACGCATGTATGCCCAGGCATGCCTGGTGCCTGTGGGGTCAGAAGAAAGTGTTGAATCTCCTGGAACTAGAGTTATAGATGATTGTGAGTCACCAAGTTGGGGCTAGAACTAAACCCAGATTCTCTGCGAGAGCAACAAGTACCCTTAAACACTGAAGCAGGCTGGTCCTGAAGTCAGTGTCCCTGCAGACAGCTTCCTTGTGCTAGCTTAAAGCATTAGGTACCAAGTCTAGAACTGTGTGTTGGCTGGCACGGTGCTTGCCTAGCATGCATGAAGCCGAGTTTGGTCCTCCGCACCTCTGAAAATTGAGTATGTGAATGCAAGCCTGTAATCCCAGTTTTGGGAGAGGAGGCAGGAGGATCAACTCATTCCTGACTATACAGGGAATTCTTCTGAGGCCAACCTGAGCTTTATGAGTCCTTGTCTACAAGCAAAAGCAAGGGTCCTGGAGAGATGGCTCAGTCGTTAGAACTATTTGCTCTTCCAGAGGACCCAGGTTCAAGTCCTAGCACCCACATGGCAGCTCACAACTGTTTGTTTGTAATTCTAGTTCTAGGGGATCTGGAACCCTTACACAGACATACGTGTAGGCAACATACACAAATAAATCTGAAAAAAAGAAAAATAAGCCCTAAAATGTTAAGTGTTGTAGGCAAGAACAGATGCTGAGTTCTGATTTGGGGTAGAGGCAGTATTAGTCACAGGCGGGTGTGTAGGAAAGAGGGGGCCACATGGGCCTCTGCTTTGCTGGGCCGCAGCAACACAGTGCTTCTCCTTGACATTCCCAGCGCTGTGCTCCTTGGCTGGTCTCGGACTGGACCAAGTTCTCCCAAGCACTGAGCTACCTCTCCAGCCTTGTTTGTTTTTAAGATAAGGTCTTCTACAGCTCAGGCTGGCCTGAGGCTTGTGTGGATCATTCTGCCTGAGCCTCCTGAGTGCTGGGGTTATAGGTAGGAGTTATATTCATCTGTCCTACACTAAAGAACAAGCAAACAAGCCTGGTACTCAAGAATCACTTGCTTCGTGTGGGAAACCAACTGAGTCTCAGCAGACTATGCCGCACTGTTGACCACACCTACAGTGGCCTGGCCTGGCCTGGGACTGCCCTGCTGCTTGCCTCACAGGACCTCACAGGCTCCACGGCTACTTCTTCCAGATGTGAACAGAAGAGTGGGTCAAGGGACACCCAGTGCCGAGATGAAGCCCTGCTCTGTGCCTAAGGCGTCTGGTTGGCTCCGTTCCACCACCAGTGGCCTCTGTCCTCCAGCTTCCCTGGGAAGCCAGCCTGCAGCCCTCCCTCTGGCCCCAGGCTTGTGGCAAGCAAGCCAGGAAGCTCTTTTCTTTTGGCCTCCTATGGCAGAACCATGGCACCACCTTCCCTCCCCACTGGCGTGACCCCAGCTGCGGCCCAGCCTACCATCCTGTTCCCAGACACTTACCTTTTCCGTGGCCCTGCTCAGCTCGGAGTCTATTTCCCATTTCTAGGAGCTGCTCCCTCTCTAGGCGGAGGCTGAGAATTTTCCTAGCTGCATCCTTTAATTTCTTTTGCAGATGGGTCACATATATGGTCTGTGGAAGCTGTGCCCCTTCCTGGGGGAAAGTAGGGGACTCCATCTGGTCTTCCATGTCCACGGGGTACCAGTCTGCCAAACCCTGTACACAAAACCCAACCAGGAGATAGATAGCCTTGTTAAGACAGTCCAGAAGGCCTGCTGGAGATCCTGAGGGCTGGGAGTTCATAGGATAGTCTAATGCCCAGCCCACACACACCATGGCTGGCTGGCTCACTGGTGACATCCTTCCGAAGGAAAACAATAGAGTGACTATTCAGCTTTAACTGAGTTAGGAGTTAGGAACAGCACCCAAGCTTTGAGCTCCTTCTCTCCCATAAGGGGGTGGGGGATTTGCATAGTTCTCAGCCTCCCCACTCCAGTCCCAGTCCCCAGAGCATGCCTCCCCACCCCCATAAGCTCCTGCTGAGAGTCTAGGTAGGGCGGCTTTCAAATGGAGACAATGAGAACTTAGACTCAGCTAGCAAAGGGCTCCTGGAGGCCCAGTATGGGCTCTGTTCTGGAAGAATGGCCTCTCGTTAGCCTCCAGCAATACCCAAGATGTGGGAACCCTGCACCCTGTGTGAAAACAGGGCCTTGTGGCCGAGCTACTTCTCCCTGGTATGGGCCCCACTCTGCTCTGTCCTCTGCCCTATGCTAGCTGAATGCTCCACCCCCACCCCTCGATGCACAAGAGTGAGACATGCCTTTCCTTCTCTCATCTCCCTCTGCTCATCCCTTCTACCTGCCTGTCCCCTTACCGCCTATGGGTCAGCTATGATCACCCTTCCCTGAGAAAGCACAGGAGACTGCTGGGGAGGTGGGGCACTGTGCCAGGGTCAAGTAGACATGAACCCCAGGGAAATGCCATATGTACCTCCTTCAGCCCAGCCTGGACTTGGGGGCCAACTCACACACTGCAGAAATATAGTCATAACAGATGTCTGTGATGAGGAGAGGGTATAGGAGAGACCAGGTTCTGGCATGATCCACTGATTCCCGATAGTTATGAGAAACCATGACAATCTGTTACTATTCTGGGTGCTTGAGTTCCAGGCCCAGGAACATCCTGCATGCTCTGCTCTGTCTTCCTGGTCCTCACCAGTGCTGGCAGGTACTTGTGCCCTCTGGGTACTGCTGTTCCTCAAGTAATTATGTGGGTGACCAGGTGCTTTTGGCAAAAGCGGCAGGCCACGAAGGACTGACAGGCTCACATACATAGCAGAGGCAGGAACTCTGGGTCTGAGAAGACCCTATGGCAAGCTATGACCAGGGCTCCTAGGGAGTGCTGTTCCAGGCCCAAACACCCCAAATCTCAGTGCATTTTCAGTGTATGCTGTTTGTTCTTGAGTCTCTCCTCAGATGTGTCCTTCAGAATACAAAGGAACTCAGGTCCTAGGAAAGGCGGCGAGGACTCTACCTTACAGGGGCTAGCCTAATGAAAGATTCCTATCCCTTCACATCATCTTTGGAAACAGGGATATAACCCTTGTGTATGGGTTAAGGAGATCCCAGTGTGCTGGGCAGTGGTGGTGCACCCCTTTAATCCCAGCACTCGGGAGGCAGAGGCAGGTGGATTTCTGAGTTCGAGGCCAGCCTGGTCTACAGAGTGAGTTCCAGGACAGCCAAGGCTATACAGAGAAACCCTGCCTTGGAAAAAAAAAAAAAAAAAAAAAAAGGAGGGCCCAGTGTGGCCTTGTCCCTGATGGGACACTGGCCTCAAGGACATGGAATGATTTCCCTGGGTTCAACTGTTAAAATTTTTCATTTGGGGGGGCTGGTGAGATGGCTCAGCGGGTTAGAGCACCCGACTGCTCTTCAGAAGGTGATGAGTTCAAATCCCAGCAACCACATGGTGGCTTACAACCACCCGTAACAAGATCTGACGCCCTCCTCTGGTGCGTCTGAAGTCAGCTACAGCGTACTTATGAAGAATAATAAGAAATGAATCCTTGGACCGGAGAGACCAA
>LR750365.1:0-57615 GCA_902729485.2 Mus minutoides
CCCCGGGAGGGCAAAGAGCATCTATGACCCCAGACACTATTACTGGCTTTGCTGTTCCAAACACCCTTGGCCTTGTCCCTTGTGCTTCAGGCTTGTCTAAAGACAAGTGTCAGCTTCCTGGGGTATGAGTCAGTACAGCTGTCCTGTGGCCTCAGCCGAAGCTCCAGGTCAAGAAGGCATTCGAGAATGATCCGCAGAGAATGAATGAATAGATCATGAGGCAGGAGCTGTGTGTCTGGGTCTCCACCTGACCCCTGGAAAGTTTTAAATGAATGTCTGTTCTATAGCAATAGTGACGAAGCAAATACAGAAACATGGAGGCGCAGCAGCCTTTCAGGAGCGCCTGCCTTGGATGCTTCATCTATAAACAGCAGGCCTAATCCCACCTCTAATGCTGCTTTGATCCCATTGACATCATCATGGAAGTTCCATGAGGGCAGGGCTTTCTGTCCACTCATGCATCCCCGGCATTGAAGAAAAACTTGGCTCTTAGGTGCTTACTGCAGGGTTGATGGATGCTCAGACGAGGAGCAAACATCTAAGCTCCCATGGCTAAAGCCTACGTAAGACTGAACACAGCACTGTGGTTAACAGGGAAGAATTTGAAATTGCTAGAGTGCCTGTTGCTTTGGGTTTGATCTCTGGTACTGCATAAATCTGATACTGTAAATATGGTGTACATACCCGTCATCCCAATACTTTGGAGGTAAAAATGGAGGCAGGGCGGCTCACCCTCAGCTATATATTGGTTTTTCAAAGCATGGTTTCTCTACATACACCCCTGGCTGTCCTGAAACCCTGGAACTTGTTCTGTAGACCAGGCTGGCCTTGAACTTGGGGATATGTCTGACTTTGCCTCCTAAGCGCTGGGATTAAAGGTATGAGCTACCATTCCTGGTGACCTTCAGCAATATATTATTGAATTGGAAGCCAACCTGGACTTCAAGATGCCCTGTATCAAAAGGCATTTGGAGTCACATTTGTGTTTCGCTCTTGACTGTACTACTTATTAGCTGTGTAACCTTGAAAGCCTCTGCCTCAGTTTCCCCAGAGCCTACAGTGACAGTCACCTTTTCTACCTCTGAGCATCCTGAGAATTGAAGGACTCATGTATCTAAAATGCTTCGTATAGCTCCAAGGACAAAGAAAATGCTCAAAGCATACTCAGAACTCTAAAGTGTACAGACAGGAGGCAATATTTCTAAGGTATATTTTCTTTTCTTCCCCCAAAGACTTTTTATGTACCCCACAAGTCCTCTGAGTGGTTTCCCTGAAGGATAAGGCTATATTGAAAATAAACTCCTATCACATCTCCTGGCAATGTAGAGGTCTTGTGGGACAGCAGACAACATTCCAACCTTGCACCTGCTCTGTCCCAATGCCACTGGAAGGACTTTGGTACAGTACACACTGCTGGGTCCTAGGTCCTCAGGCTCTCTCTGAGGCTGACTGTGTTTGGTCTGTTTTGTGTTGGTCTGGCTTCAAAGCAAGTAGATAATCCAGCCCTGCAGCATGATAAGGTGGGTATTCTCAAGATCATTTTGTTTTGTTTTCTTGACACAGGGTTTCTCTATGTAGCCCTGGCTGTCCTGGAACTCACTCTGTAGACCACGCTGGCTTCAAATTCAGAGATCCACCTGCCTCTGCCTCTTGAGTGATGGCGTTAAAGGTGTATGCCACCACCAGACCACTACTCTCGAGATCTTTATGCCCAAAGTGAGTGACACTCAGACTTCTAGCAAAGCAGTCTACAGATGAAGAGCTTGCTACTCAAGGGCCATCATCCACAGTGGGGCCTGTACTGTCATGGCTGCCCTGCTGCACGTAGTCCTCAGGGTTGGCCTTTCTCATTGGCTGCATTCTACAGAGACTATAAGACTCTGGTTTTTGTCTTAGAAACTTGTTTATTATAGCTGAAGATGGTGGCACGTGTCTGTAATCCTTTGTAAAGGCCAGGGATCTCAGTGCTTTCGAGGCCAGTGTGGATTATTACATGAGATCAAGGTTAGCCCGGGCTATATAACAAAACCCTTTCTCAGAGGGGAGTGGAGTGGAGAAAAGAGAGATTTGGCCATCATCACCGAAAGGTAGGAAAGGTACATACAGTAACTTTAAAGGGAAAGCCAAAAAAGCCCTAATGTTCAATTATGTTAGTGTTAGGAATAGAACCCAGGATGCATGGGAGGCAGTATTCTACCAATGAGCTGTGTCCCTGCGCTCTTTCTTTTGCATTCAAAACTCTTACCTGAACATAGTGATACCATTCTGCTTCCCAGAAAGCTTCTGAAGTTTAGGTTTCTCAGGGCTCATGCTCTGTGGCTCTCCTTCTACACGCATGTCCGTGTGTAGGTGCATCTTGCCAACATATTTGAACTCATTCATCCATTAGAAGCTAGGCAGTGTATCCCAGTGGTTAGAGGTACACATAGGTGCCAGGTAGCTGAAAGTTGCTGTTCCCTGACTATGATCTCAAAGAAATTACTCTCTCCTCTGGACCTTAGCCCTTGGGTTTTTTTGTTTGTTTGTTTGTTTGTTTTGTTTTGTTTTGTTTTGTTTTTTTGCAAAGTGGGCATAGTAGTGTCCACCACAAAAGGTCAGGTGATAGCTAAGCTTTTCTACCACTGAACTAGACTCCCAATCCCTAGCTCTCTTTCTACTTTTTATTTAAAGGGTCGAGGGGTAGGGCTGGAGAGATGGCTCAGTAGTTAAGAGCACTGACTGCTCTTCCAGAGGTCCTGAGTTCAATTCCCAGCAACCACATGGTGGCTCACAACCATCTGTAATGGGATCCGATGCACTCTTCTGGTGTGTGTCTGAAGACAGCTACAGTGTACTCATATAAATAAAAACAAATAAATCTTTTTTTATAAAAAGAGGAAAGAGAGTCTCAACTGTCTATCATGGTCTAAAATTTTCAATCCTCCTGTAGCAGACTCCCAAGTAGCTGAGATTAGGAACAGAAGTCCCATTCTTGGCTGGGAGCTGAAGATTGATTTTATTTTGTTTTGGAGACAGTACTTGTTGATCTCACACAATGTTTGGAGTTGTGGATGTATCTCAGTTTGTAACACACCTCTGTAGCATGCACAAAATCCTGCCTTGGCTCTACAGCACCAAATGGGCTGTACACAGTGGTTTATGCCTGTAGTCATTCAGGCAGAAGAATCAGAAGTTCAAGGTCATGTATGTCTCTGCTATGTTGCAAGTTCAAGACCATCCTGGGCCACATGAGACCTTGTCTAGAAGAAAACAACATAGAAAAAAAAAAAAAGAACAGAAGAGGGCCTGGCAATACTCAATAAATAGCATAGTTATTTTATTTTTTTCACCCATCTCTTTGGGAGATAGTGTATTCCTCATCCTGTGTGTCTAAGGATTATGGAGCTCTTAGGGATCAAAGATGGCAGCAGCCTTCCTGCACATACTTCTGGCCCCACCCAGCCTTTGGCATGGTAGTTCCTCTTCTTTAGCTGAAGGGAAATGATTATCAAACGATTTTGTGAGAGAAGGATTATTTTTTCCTGGGTAAGGGCTTGAACTACCCAGGGTTCCATCTGTTCTGTGGGTCGTGTTTCTTTCTTGAGCCTCCGTTTCCCTTACTCTTAGATGAGTAAGAAAAATGTTAACTCCTCACCTAATAGTTCCGGAGTGAAACAAAGGAGGCCAGGTGTCATGGAGGCTAGGTACTTTATACATCAATAAAGTCCCTTAACTCTAGGGAAAGATCCAAACGAAGGCACAGACAGCCTCATGCCAACACAACACACACCAAGCCAATCATGGGGTCTCAGTCACAACATTAATGGTGGCTGAAATTGGCAAGGTCAACTCTTGGGAGTCAGAACACCTGGACAAAAACTGTTCTCCACCTATCCTTGGCAACACACAGACACTCTAAGACTGTATTCTTGAATGGCTCAGGGAAGCATAGCAAAAACACAGGTGTCATTTCACCACCCCACCTCATTCTTGCCCCTACTCCTACCCCAACCCACCCCCAACCCCCAGATCCAGTCACCAAAATCCCAGGGAAAGATCCTGATTGGCCTGATTAGATCATGTGTCTCAGCCAATCAGGGAAGAGTTGACAAAATACAGCCTTGGCTACTCAGGGGCTCAACCCAGGAAGTCTTGGGATTCCTGTGAGAGACGATGCTGCTGCTTCAGCCCTCAGAAGCCCGATCTTGCTGTTTGTCTGTACACAGTCAGGACGAAGGACACCACTCAATTAGATGGCAAACACAAGAACAAAGGGTTGGCAGTCGTCTCTCTTGCACACATCCTGTGCACTGCACACAAGCTAGCAACAACATTACCAGTGTCATGGTCACAGAATGCCCTGGATGAAGAAGGAAGAGACAGAAGCTGACTGACTTGAGGTCACAGAGCTCAGACTGAAGATTCTAGTCCCCACCTCAGAGGGAAGCCCCTGAGAACTCCATCACTTCTTACCTTCTTTGGCTTATCTTGAACAATCTATGCATCTTCAAGATTTTTATTTTTAATGTTTCTATAGTGGCAGGAGGTGTGTGCTCTGACTCATTTCTGTCTCATTCATGTAAAGGAATATTGACTGAATTCCAGACAGGTGGGATTGCTCTCAAACCTGCCTCATGAGGCTGCCCAGCTTTTGCCAGGACTCTGCCCTCTACCCATCTGCCTACTAGCCGGCCTTGTCTGCCAAGGACTGTCAGGCATCTTTGAACAGAGGTGACTTGTCTGGCGTTCTGTGTGTTAGGCTTGAGTACAGTTGTTTCCTACTGAGGTTTCTTGTAACTCTCCTGACTTCCGACCTAGCCATGTTCCTTGACAGATAGAAACAAGACTCCATCTCTGCCTTCGTTTTCAAAAATCATCCCATTATATAAAATCACCAACCAGAGAGATTGAGTGTGAGGACTAGGGTGGAGTGGTGATTGCCTCAAACTCACGAGATCCAAGGTTCAGTTTCTGAAGTCACAAAGGAAGATAAGCTATTTAGAGAAAGTCAGGCTATAGTAGTTCACGTGCAATCTCGCCACTTGGGTAGCCAAGCAGGAATGTCACTAGAGCAGGGAAGCTCTTCAAGTGTCTCCCCAGCAACAGAGGAGACTTCAGAATGAGCAGGTAACTGTAACAGTGAAAAGACTAGTAAAGGAGTAGGCTCATGGGTACTGACTGATGTTGACCAACAAATCCAGTCACTTTCAAGTGAAGATAGTTCCAGGTCTTCTGATGCTCTGTATTAGTTAAGAGAGCTCAGGTCACCTTGCAGGAAGGCCTGCCCAGGCCAGGCTGTCTATAACTTCTAGCCCACTGACAGTGCACTGTTCCCTTTACCTTATTTTATAATTGTTAGACTTTATCTTTTTATATGCTGGCTGCTTTTACCTTTTTTTATTTCATTCCTTTTTCTGCCTTGCTTATTATCTGCTTCTCCACTGGAGTATAAGATCTAGGAAGGATTTTTTCCATTTGTTAGTATTAATTCCTTCACAGCTACCTAGAGCCCTGGCACTAGGGGTGGGTAAAGGTGCATGGACTCAGAGCTCTGAGCACATTCTGTCTTAGTGTCCTAGTGTGATTCTCAGTTGTTGTGATACAACACTGACAAAAAACAACTTGGGGAGCAAAGGGTTAACTTATACTCTCATGTCACAGCCCATCACTGAGCAAAGGGTTAACTTACACTCCCATGTCACAGCCCATCACTGAGCAAAGGGTTAACTTACACTCCCATGTCACAGCCCATCACTGAGCAAAGTGTTAACTTACACTCCCATGTCACAGCCCATCACTGAGTGTTGCCAAGGTAGGAACTCAGGCAGAGCAGGGACCTGCAGGCAGGAACTGAAACAGAAACCATCAAGGTGCTCTCCATGGCTTGCTCAGCCTTCCTCATACATCTCAACCACCTGACAGGGGTGGGACCACCCATAGTGGGCTAGGCCCTTCCACGTGGATCATTAATCAAGAAATGCCTCAAAGATTTGCCCAAAGGCCAGTCTGATGGAGGCAAATCCTCAACTGAGGTTCTCGCTTTCCAAGTGTGTTCCCCTTTTTCCCCTAGCATGCAACTATTTGGTCACCATTGAAGTAGCAATAGACACTTAGTAGCTTATCTTTCCCTTTTTATGGATGGGAACAGCAGTAGGTTTCAGATAACTGTTTTCAGTGACTTGTACGTGGCTAAACTATACAAAATGACCTGTCCTCCATGCTGGCTATTGACCCCTGGGAATATCCCATGTTGAATCCCAAAGGGAACATTTTTGCAAGCTAGTTCAGGACAGGGACATCCTGGAAAAAATGACTTAAGGACCAGGGACCACAGTTTTCCAGTGAAGGGCTGACTCATTGTAGCAGGCCCCAACTGGCTAGGACTCTGGGCCAGTGGCTCGGACGGAAGATGCCTGCACAGTGAGCGCCTTGTCTGCAAGGCTGGGCCTTGCAAAGCCATGGGTCAGGGGAGCCAAGGCCACCGCCCTGGGAAACACCCCAGTACACAGCCAGACTTGGGGGCCCAAGGGAAAACAGCACTAGGCTCCACCCTTCCAACCTTCTTTTCCCTCCCACTCTTGGAGGCCTTAGTATAACCTTGGATTGTCAAGTCTAGAGACGCCCCAGGACCCTAAGGAAGGCCTAATGTACTGAGGTATATGTTAAAGGCTGAATGGACATAACTCCAAACTTAACATGGGCAAGCTCCATGATTTAAATATATATATATATATATATATATATATATATATATATATATATATATGCATATATACATATATACACATATTAATGTTAGTATATGTGCATGAGGGAGGCAGAGACTTGCAGAGACAACGAACTTGCAGGGGCTGGTTGTCTCTTTCCACCATGTGGGTTCTGAGGAGTGAATCAGCTCACCAGGTTTAGCAGCAAATACCTTTACCCTCTGAGCCATCTCCTTGACCCATGATTTTTTTTTTCATAAGTTAATCTCAATGCCTCTCTTTTGGAGAGAAATGGTTTCCAGGTTTGTGAGTGTGTGTGTGTGTGTGGGGGGGGGTGTTGGACACAGGAAGCCAAAGCATCTTTGCTACTGCCCAGTGTCTCCCTCAGCCCTATGACATAGGGACTCTGTTTCTGACTGTCTTCCCTCCCGACATCTTTGTCCAGTTTGGCATCCAGCATTCTTCTGGTATCCAAGGTTCTGTCGGCAAGGACATTTGAGTCATGCATTGGTTGAAACCCTGCCTGNTTATTTCCTTCCTTTTTCTGCCTTGCTTATTATCTGCTTCTCCACTGGAGTATAAGATCTAGGAAGGATTTTTTCCATTTGTTAGTATTAATTCCTTCACAGCTACCTAGAGCCCTGGCACTAGGGGTGGGTAAAGGTGCATGGACTCAGAGCTCTGAGCACATTCTGTCTTAGTGTCCTAGTGTGATTCTCAGTTGTTGTGATACAACACTGACAAAAAACAACTTGGGGAGCAAAGGGTTAACTTATACTCTCATGTCACAGCCCATCACTGAGCAAAGGGTTAACTTACACTCCCATGTCACAGCCCATCACTGAGCAAAGGGTTAACTTACACTCCCATGTCACAGCCCTTCACTGAGCAAAGTGTTAACTTACACTCCCATGTCACAGCCCATCACTGAGTGTTGCCAAGGTAGGAACTCAGGCAGAGCAGGGACCTGCAGGCAGGAACTGAAACAGAAACCATCAAGGTGCTCTCCATGGCTTGCTCAGCCTTCCTCATACATCTCAACCACCTGACAGGGGTGGGACCACCCATAGTGGGCTAGGCCCTTCCACGTGGATCATTAATCAAGAAATGCCTCAAAGATTTGCCCAAAGGCCAGTCTGATGGAGGCAAATCCTCAACTGAGGTTCTCGCTTTCCAAGTGTGTTCCCCTTTTTCCCCTAGCATGCAACTATTTGGTCACCATTGAAGTAGCAATAGACACTTAGTAGCTTATCTTTCCCTTTTTATGGATGGGAACAGCAGTAGGTTTCAGATAATTGTTTTCAGTGACTTGTACGTGGCTAAACTATACAAAATGACCTGTCCTCCATGCTGGCTATTGACCCCTGGGAATATCCCATGTTGAATCCCAAAGGGAACATTTTTGCAAGCTAGTTCAGGACAGGGCCATCCTGGAAAAAATGACTTAAGGACCAGGGACCACAGTTTTCCAGTGAAGGGCTGACTCATTGTAGCAGGCCCCAGCTGGCTAGGACTCTGGGCCAGTGGCTCAGACGGAAGATGCCTGCACAGTGAGCGCCTTGTCTGCAAGGCTGGGCCTTGCAAAGCCATGGGTCAGGGGAGCCAAGGCCACTGCCCTGGGAAACACCCCAGTACACAGCCAGACTTGGGGGCCCAAGGGAAAACAGCACTAGGCTCCACCCTTCCAACCTTCTTTTCCCTCCCACTCTTGGAGGCCTTAGTATAACCTTGGATTGTCAAGTCTAGAGACGCCCCAGGACCCTAAGGAAGGCCTAATGTACTGAGGTATATGTTAAAGGCTGAATGGACATAACTCCAAACTTAACATGGGCAAGCTCCATGATTTAAATATATATATATATGCATATATACATATATACACATATTAATGTTAGTATATGTCCATGAGGGAGGCAGAGACTTGCAGAGACAACGAACTTGCAGGGTTGTCTCTTTCCACCATGTGGGTTCTGAGGAGTGAATCAGCTCACCAGGTTTAGCAGCAAATACCTTTACCCTCTGAGCCATCTCCTTGACCCATGATTTTTTTTTTCATAAGTTAATCCCAATGCCTCTCTTTTGGAGAGAAATTGGTTTCCAGGTTTGTGAGTGTGTATGTGTGTGTGTGGGGGGGGTGTTGGACACAGGAAGCCAAAGCATCTTTGCTACTGCCCAGTGTCTCCCTCAGCCCTATGACATAGGGACTCTGTTTCTGACTGTCTTCCCTCCCGACATCTTTGTCCAGTTTGGCATCCAGCATTCTTCTGGTATCCAAGGTTCTGTCGGCAAGGACATTTGAGTCATGCATTGGTTGAAACCCTGCCTGNGGGGGGGGTGTTGGACACAGGAAGCCAAAGCATCTTTGCTACTGCCCAGTGTCTCCCTCAGCCCTATGACATAGGGACTCTGTTTCTGACTGTCTTCCCTCCCGACATCTTTGTCCAGTTTGGCATCCAGCATTCTTCTGGTATCCAAGGTTCTGTCGGCAAGGACATTTGAGTCATGCATTGGTTGAAACCCTGCCTGTGCCATCTGCTTGCTGTATGACCTTGGGTGAGTCACTGGCTCTCACAGAGTCTAGATTTGTATAAATGTAAAATGGAGTTCTGCAAAATGCATCTGCCTTGTGTGGTTGCTGCAGTATCTAGCTATAAAGAGACCTCTGGAAGCTTCTCCCCTTATCTCTCTCCACCCACCTGCAGTCTCTCTGGAAAGACTACTATATCAGCCATTTGCACATCAGTCTAAGTCCCTGGAAGTGTACTGAGTCTCCTGCCAGAGGCTAATTTGCATTACACGCTGCTGCACTTGCACCCAAAGAGTTCTTGTCAACGTCACAGCAGTCTTTATAAGGTCTCTGCGAGCCCCCTTGGTGATAGAAGAAACAGAGTCAAGGAGAGGACGAAGTTTCTCAAGGTCACCCAGCAGAGCCTGAGATGCCACTTACACTACACTTTGGGGCTCATTCCTGTAATAACATAGAACCCTCCATCCCATGCCTTCTTCCCAGAGTGAGGGCTGTCAGAACCTAGCACACAGTTTGCTTCTAAACAAGCACCTCCGGAACGCCACTGGGTGCTGACTTAGAAGGTGAACTTGAAATTCCACTCTCCTTTTTAAAAGTTTCATTGTAATATATATTACAGAAACTGCATTGGAGAGAGAGAGAGAGAGAGAGAGAGAGAGAGAGAGAGGCTGGGGAGATGGCTCAGTGGGCAAAATGCTTGACCTGCAGTCATGAAGACCTAAATTTGAATTTCCAGGACCTGTGTGAAGCTGGAAGAGATATTGCACATCTGTAATGCCAGCACTTCTAATGTAAGATGGGAAACAGAGACAAGAGAATTCCTGGAAGCCTGATAAATGCATCACAAGCAACAGAGCCCCTGTCTCAAATGAAGCAGAAGGCAAGGACCAACACCTGAGCCTAACCTCTGAGCTCCACATAATAGCACACATACACTGATATTAACACAGAGGAGTGTGCACACAGAGATAGATAAATGATAGATAAATGAGAAAGACAGAGAGAGTGTGAGACCCAGAGAGAGTCATTTTACACAGCTTTTGAGGGTCTCACACAGGACTTTACTATGTAGCCTCAGGCTTCTTCAACCTCATAACCCTCCTGCCGCAGCCTCCAGTGTACTGGGATGCTGGTGTTGAGGATAGGTGTATGTGACCAAATGCTCACACTGCTTTCTAAGTAATCTCACACAGAAGCTTACCCCATAAATATTGTTGTACACCTATGATGTGGCATCCGTGTGCAATTACTCATTGTGGCTCTTCTAGTAATGGCAGGATATCAAAAATAACCCTTAGCCAAGGGCCATGGTGGTATATGCATCCTAGCACTCAGGAAATGAAGGCAGGAAGATCACAACACAAGTTCACAGCTTGATGATAGTGAGACCCTATCCAAAAAAAAAAAAAAGGTCAGGTGGTCAGGTGGTCAGGAATGGTGTTACACATCCACAACCCTAGTTAGTACAAGAGAGGTCAGAGTTCAAGGTCATTCCTTGATACAAGGTGAATTGGAGACCAAACTGGACTATATGAGATTCCAACTCAAAAAAAATAAAGCCAGTACAACAACAAACACACACACACACACACACACACAGAGAGAGAGAGAGAGAGAGAGAGAGAGAGAGAGAGGAGAGAGGAGAGAGGCAGACAGACAGAATCAGAAAGAGAACCTACAGATGTGTCACTGGGAGCTAGTTAAACAATGATTGTACATCTGTGCGCTGAATTACTATGCAGTTATAGGAGAGAACTGAACATCTATGTATTCATGTGGATAGGTTCCCATGTGGATATTAAGTTAAATAAGTGTGGAACAGTGTGAATAGCGTGTTATTTTTGTGTGGAAAGAAAAGGAGATTAATGGTCATCTGCATTTATATTTGCATGATTTTATATCATTAAACTTTAAAAGAACTTAAAACTGTTTCTAGGGAATCTGATGTATACATAAAATTTAAAAAATTTGAAACCATTCATACTCTTTTCACCAAATGAGTAAAAGAAATGACCTTCCAGGACTTAAAATTTTAAGGTATAACAGTATGGTGAGCTTTTTTGTTGGTTTGGTTTGGTTTAGATGTTTTTTGTTTTTGTGTTTGTTTGTTTGTTTGTTTGTTGGTTGGTTGGTTTGTTTGTTTTTTGAGACAGCGTTTTTTTGTGTAGCCCTGGCTGTCCTGGAACTCAGTCTGGAGACTAGGCTGGCCTCGAACTCAAAGAGATGTGCTGCCTCTGCCTCCTGAGTTCTGGGATTAAGGGCATGTGCCACCACTACCCATTTTTTTAAGAATATAATCTTTTAGAGATATGTACTAGGGCTTGTGATTAGTCAATGATGGAATGCTGGGTAGACATATTGGAAACAAGCTGGCAGCAAGCTGTGTCTGGCTCCCAGGTAAACATTCCCTTCCCTACAGAGATAAACACTAAAATATTTACAAATGGAACTATATAACTATATAATGTCTAAATTTGCTTCAGAGTAATACAGAAGGATAAACAGATTAGGAGATTATACATATACACATACATATATATGCAGGTACATATATACATACACATGCATATATATATAATACATACATACACACACTTATGATGAAACTGAAATTGGGCTTTGAATCTATGAGATTAATAAACAGAGGATTCAGCATACTATTCTATTTCTTTCTTCTAATGATAAGAATCATCTCAGGGCTTTTGCTGGTCTACCACTCTTATAATAATCCTATCTGCCTGCCTGCCTGCCTGCCTGCCTGCCTGCCCGCCCGCCCGTCCATCCATCCATCCATCCATCCATCCATCCATCCATCCATCCATCCATCTATCTTTAAATTCACTAGATACCAACATAGCCTCTGAGCTTTTCTTGCTTTTTCCTCTGGAGTGCTGAGATTTCAGGAACACTGTACCACACTTGACTTATGTAGTTCTGGAATTCAATTTCAGGGCTCCATATGTGGTAAGTAAGCAAGCACTCTGCCAGTGGAGAAATATCGATTAATTTTCTAAAGATGTGTTTGTTTTAGTGTGTGTAGTGTGTGTGTGTGTGTGTGTGTGTGTGTGTGTGTGTACCTTCTGTGTGCCTGGTTCCCATGGAAGTCAGAAGAGGGTATCTTGTCCTCTGGAACAGAAGTGACAGGCAGCCAAGTACAGCTGAACTCTAGTCCTCTGAAAAGTAGCAACCGCTCTTAGCGACTAAAGCCATCTACTCTGTTGTTGTTGTTGTTGTTGTTGTTGTTGTTGTTGTGTGTGTGTGTGTTTCCTTCTAGGCCCTGGCAGCTACCAATCTGCCTTCTATCTCTATGGTTTTATCTAATCTATATATTTCATATAAAAGATTTTACCTAGAATGTGACCTTCTGGTTTGCTTCATGTAGTGTAGTGTTTCTCTCTCTTATTACTTATGCCCCTATTTTACTTTTTTAATCACTAAATTTATTTATTTATTTATTTATTTATTTATTTGTTTGTTTGTTTATATGTGCTCCATGCAGAGGTCAGACGACAGCTACAATGGGTGATTTCTCTCCTTCCACTATTGTGGTCCCTGGAATCAAACTCAGGTCATCAGGCTTGGCAGCAAGAACTCTGAGCTGTCCCACCCATCCAACTGGACTACTTTCAATGATTTAACAACAGTATACTCCACATGCATATACCCCCATGATTTATTCCTTCATCTGCCTATAGGCACTCATATTGCTCACACTGACTCTTGCAAACATGCCACTGAGAACATTTATGTGTGTGTGGTGTGTGTGTGTGTGTGTGTGTGTATGTATATATATATATATATATATATATATATATATATATATAGAGAGAGAGAGAGAGAGAGAGAGAGAGAGAGATGTATATATAATTTTTTTTTTGAGACTGGGTTTCTCTGTGTAGCCTTGGCCGTCCTAGAACTCACTCTGTAGATCAGGCTGGCCTCAAACTCAGAAATCTGCCTGCCCTGCCTCCCAAGTGCTGGGATTAAAGGCGTGTGCCACCACGCCCGGCTCTTGTGTCTATATTTTATTTGGACCTCTGCTTTCATGCCTTTAGGAGTACACACACACACACACACACATCTGGGAAAAGAACTGTGTATAATTAGATAATTTTGTCTCTTTTTTGAGCAATCCGCTTTCCCTCATCAGCTAGGCCATTTTACACTCTTGGTAGCAACCTCCCCTGGTCTCTCCACATCCTCGACAACACTGGTTATTTTCTCGTTTTTAAAAAAATGATTGCTATTGTCCTAGCCGTCCTCGTGGGTGTGAAGTGAGGCATCCCGGTGGTTTTGAGTCGCAGTTCTCCGATGACTAATGAGGTTAAGCGTCCTTTCGTGTGCTTGCTGGCCACTTGTGTGTCTCCTTTAGAGGCATTCTACTCAACGTCCTTTGCACTTTTAAAATTGGGTTGCTTCTATTTTTGTTTTCTCTGTCCACTTACTAGAAAAGATATGAAATATGAGATGTACTTAAAACCTCTTCCCCCTCACTCTTTGAGATAGGTCTCATGTAGCTCAGAGTGGCCTCAAACTTGCAGTGTAGTGGAGGATAACCTTGAACTTCTAATCCTCCTGCCTCTACCACTGGTGCTGGGATATGACCATTCCTGGTGTGTGTGTGTGTGTGTGTGTGTGTGTGTGTGTGTGTGTGTGTGTGTAGAACCCAGGGTCTTTTGCACACTGGGCAAGTTTTCTACTAGTTAACCTGTAGCCTCAGCCTGCTTGTTCCTTCCTTCTCTTTCCCCTCCCTTCCTCCTTCCCTTCCTCCCTCTTTCTTCTTTATTTCTTTCTCTTTGAAGAATGCCCCCATCTTGAGCTTTCCTAAGACAATAGTTTTCAACCTTTCTAATGCTTCCAGCCCTTTAATACCTACAGTCCTCACGTTGTAGTAACCCCAACTGAAAATTATTTCATTGCTATTTCACAGCTATAATTTTGACACTGTTATGAATAGTAATGTAAATATCTGTGTTTTCCGATGGTCTTAGGTGACCCCTGTGTAAGAGTCATTCAACTCCCCAAAGGGGTCGTGACCTATAGGTTGAAAACCACTGTCCTAAAAACCATCCCTACCTCAACCCTTTCTTTCTTTCTTTCTTTCTTTCTTTCTTTCTTTCTTTCTTTCTTTCTTTCTTTCTTTCTGTCTTTCTCTCTCTCTCTCTCTCTCTCTCTCTCTAATTTTTCTTTCCTATTTTTTCTTCTTCAGGTTTTTGAAGCAGGGTCTAACTCTGTATCTCAAGTTGGCCTTAAACTCTCAGCAATTCTCCTGCCTCAGCTTCAGAAGTGCTGAGCTTATTATAGGCATGAACCACCACATTCAACTTTTTTTTTCCCCCTTCTCTTTAAACAAATAAATACGTTTCCTTCTCTTTGTCACCTGAAAAGTGTGTGTGGTGGGGGGTGGGGAGGTGGGACCAGGACAATGGGGACAGCAGCAGTTGGTGTCACATTCCCTTGGTCCCAACCTGAGGTTGACCCTGTCCCCAGAGCCCATGGACCAGCTCTTGTGTCCTACCTCCATTACTTTCGTGGGGCTCGCCCAGGAAGGGAGGGCCTGCCTATAATAGAAGACACCCTCTGGGCCAATAGCTAGTCACATCACAAGATAGGTGGCCCGCAGGGACACCAGGACTTCCATTGCCAAGGGGAAGCGCTCTGCAGGCTCATGTTCAGAGGCTGTAAGGCAGATGATGGCTGGGGAGAAACAGAGAGTGGTGCTGGGTGGGTGGCGCTGGGTGGGTGGTTATGGGAATGGCCTGAGAGGTTGAGTTCCTGGGAATCTTAGGTGAAGGAGGAAAGGGGACATAGTCTGGAACCTTCTAAACTTCTTAGTGATTATTTTCATCAGCAGAGTTCTCATTTCAAAAAAGAACTATGATGTGCAGAAGACCGGAGGGAGCTGCTCCCCGGAACCAGCAAGAAGCCTAGAAGCTTCCTCCCTTTTACCCTGCAGGATCCTCTGAGTCTCAGGAGAGTGACAGTCTTTATATGAAACGCAACACACTCGCTCTCCTTAGGGGACCCTTTCAGGGCTCCAGAGATCCAAGACATGCCCATGGCCCTCTAGACTCTAACCTGACGTGATAGCCATCACCCTAGTTGCTCCTCCTCAACCAGACCCCAGAGCAACCACTGAGGGTAAGTGTTAGGATGGACTCAGCAAACAGCAGGGACAGGTGGCTCTGTGGTCTGTTTCTGGATTAATGAAGTTTCCTCCCAGAAAGAGTTCCACACTCAGGACAGCCATCTTGCTGGTGACAGTAGCCTGTTGATTGCTGCCTTTCCTGAGACATATCTTCAGCCTCTCTGAGGTTTTTAGCCCAGTCTTTTTTTTTGGTTGGTTGGTTGGTAGGTTTCTTGCTTGCTTAACACAGAGTCCTATGTAGCCCTGGCTGGCTTTGGACTCTGTGTGTAGGCAAGGATAACCTAAGCTGATCCTCCCGTCTCAAACTGAAAGGGGCTGGGATTCCAATTGTAGATCACCATACAGATTTGTGTGGAGCTGCAGGTGGAATCCAGGATATTGCACATACCAAGCAAGCATCTACCAACTGAGCTATGCATCTAGCTCTTGGTTTGGTTTTGGTTTTAGACAGGATCTCGGAGCCCAGAACTTGCTGTGCGCTCATGTTGATCTTCAGCCCCAAGTCCTCCTGGCTCTGCCTGCCGAGTGCTGGGATCGCAGGTGTGCGACTATGCGCATCTGTGTTCTAGTGCTTTAGGCGACATTCTATTTTAGGGGGCATGCGATGGGGTGGGAGGTGGGAGGACATTTAAAGCAAGGCGTCATGGGAAGCTTTGGGCAAATGGCTTTGCTCTGAGCTTGGTAGTCGGACTCTCCCAATAGGCATCCACAGGGCTGCCTACCGTGCAGGTGAAATGAATGTGTGTCAAAGCCCAGCCTTGGCAGCAGTTAGAAGTAAACCTAGCCTGGCCATGGTGGCTCCTGTGCCTTTAATCCCAGCACTTGGGAGGCAGAGAGAGGCAGGCAGATCTCTGTGTTTGAGGCCAGCCTGGTTTATAAATCAAGTTCAGGACAGCTAGGGCTGGTTACACTGAGAAACCCTGTCTCAAAAAACTGTTAAAAAATGGGGTGGTGGCATATTAGGGTGCACTCTTCGAGGTGCTATAAGAAGTAGAATTCAGCAAGCATGCGGCTCTAATCCTGGTATTGAGGATTTAACACATTCTTGGCTCAAAGAGGATAGGGAGCTAGCCTGGGCTACATGAGACGATATCTCAAAGCAAACAAAGACCTTAATAAAAGGCCTAGAATAAAGAAAATACTCGGAAAAGTAATGGTTGTAATTAGTACTCCATTAACGGGTTCTTTTTACTGTTAATGTAACAAGAAGGTCGGTGTAGTTTTGTAGGCAAGCCTAAATGTTTGAGTTTCATTTGCCGTTTACTACTGGAGCTGTGTGACTGACTCTGAGCAAATACTTAACTTGCCCACAGTGCCTTCATTTCTCAAAAATCATGGGAATATGAACTGTCCCTATTCATGCAGGTGCTGCCATCCTCGTGTCCTTGTGTGGGGAGACCTCTGAGAAATGCCTGCCTGGCAAACATGAAGTGCCCCAGCAATGATTCAGGAGCAGGCTCTGTTGAAAGCTGTCTTGGCTCTCCACTGCAGTTCCACAAAGCCCACAGAACCACCGCCCCACTCTGGGTGACCATGAGCCAGTTACCTCCCCAGTCTCTGGGCCTGCTTTTATTTATCCACAAAATGTGTTATTATGGCCTCTAGGTTGTTAGAGCTGCATTAGGGAGGGATGAGCCCGTGGGAAGCTTGTCTATCCTTGTTAATTAGCCCTGGGATCCAAAGCTCTGCCTAAACCCAGCTTCTACCCCACCCTACGCTCCCTCCCCTGCCCTCGGATTCTGTCCCACTGCGCACCAGGGGGCCGCGGCCTTGCCCGCAGCCAGACCCTATTTCTGGGGACCGAGCGATCCCAAAGCTTTGCCAAGCTTCCCCAAGGATCGGGTTTCTGCTGACGCGGTGCCAGGCACGTCTGCTTCCAGGAACCGGCAGCCGCATTTAGCCGCGGGCCGCACATGAAAGGCTCTAGTCGGAAACGTGACGTTTTGTCAACAGGCGCGGCAGGTCAGCGCTGGGTGAGACCATCCCGGCAGCCCCGCCGAGCACGCCCTGTCTGAAGGCCGCCAGATCCCAGGCCTCTGAGCTCCTTGGCCCCAGAGTCCATGCTTCACCCCTCGCGGCTGGCTCTCTCTCTCTCTCTCTCTCTCACACACACACCCCCTTTTAAACAGAGGCTTCTTTGTCCTCCACTGGGCTGAAGGCTGGGATGCAAGCCACTTCACACACCTTTCTAAACACCCTCGGTCTTCTTCTGAAACCTGGCTTAGTTAAAGTTCAGGACACTCTGGAGGCAGAAAAAGAGACAGGCAACTGCGCCTCTCGAAACTGGGCGTGTTGGGGCGGGGGGGCTTCACGTGGCAGATTCTAGAAAAGAAATTCTGGGTCGTCTGCCCGTAGAACCCTCAAATCTATTCTTAGTTCAGGGTGCTTGAACCACTTCCTGCTATCCACAGTTACTCCTTGAGTCACAGCTAGGGAGAGAGTTTCAGAGTGGACTTAACAGGCAGGACGGCTGCAAGAGCAGGCTACCTAAGGCAGGACTTGAAGACCATGCCATCTGTGCTACAGGAATAGTATGAGACTCGGAATCCTTAAGTGTCTATCAGGAACAGGCATGAGAGAGCAGCAGGCTCTAGAGGCCTCACCCCGCTAGTCCAGGCTCCTGATCCAGGGATTGTTGTGCTGGGCACTGACTACACTGAATAGTTCCTTTCACTTGCAGACAGCCAGGAATCAGAGAAGGTGACATTTGAATGGCCCTCCTGGGTAGGTGGTGCGGCAAATGCCCTGGGGATGACTTCCCTGTAGGTGAGGACTCCAGACAGCTAGACAATTCTAAATGATTCAGATGCTCTGGGGCCTGGATCACATCCATCAGGAAACCTCAGGACAAATCAAGATGATGGGAAGAAAGCAAAAATACGCAGCTCCGTCATTTCCCACTTAATTATTTTTTTTAAAAACAAGAACGGTAACACTTGTTCTCAACACACCCAAAGAGAGGAAGTTGGAAAACTGCAGAAAATAATTATGGGATGTTGCCTTCAACAGCATTGATGCAGGATATGGCTAGTCCAGTAGAACTTGCTTGATTTCAAAGTGGCCTGCCATAGTGAAGATGTGTTGTCTCCAACCTCATTAATTGTTGCCTAATAATCCAATAACTCTTCTCAATGTGTATCCTCATAGACACCCCCTCTGACACTCTATTCCATGAGCTCAGCCTCTGAATTGTCCCATTAAGTTCTGAAGCAGCATAGAATACGTGGTTGTCTGGAAACCAAAAAGTGTGCAGCTCCTTGACAAGAGTTTATTAAGATTTATAAAAGACTAAGAATGTGGCTCCGCTGATGAGTGCTCGCTTAAGATGCAGCCCTGAGTTCGATCCTCGGCACTGCTTAAAACCAGGCATGGTGGAGCATGTCTCTACTGATCCAGGAAGCCTAGCTGTAACCCCAGCATCTTAGAAGGTAGAGACTAGAGAATCCATTCAAGGCTGCCTTGGCTGCACAGCAAATTTGGTGCCAGTATGGGCTACTACATGTGACCCTAATAATAATCCAGCATTCACCTAGTATGTGAACTCAATGTTGTTTTTAATGCACATGACAAGCCAAATACGATTATGCCAAGATTAACTAGTCGCTGTCCTCAGGCGAGAGGACAGAGAAAGTACCATGACACTAAGTTATTTTTAAAACCAGGGAGACCATTTCTCTTCCACAGGAAAAAAGCTTATTTTATTAAGTATTTTTAAAACAACTACTTAACATTTACTTAGATAAAAATATTTACAATTTCACACCTTCAGAAAGGTTCCAAAATATAAACACTGTAACCTCACCTCTCCCTAGAGAAAAAAAATTATTCTCTTCAAAACCAGAAATACATTCATTTTTTTCCTCACTGTGTAGATCAAGTAATTATACAAATAGACATCTGAAACATTTTCCTTTGTCATATATTTATATAATATATATTTATAACAGCTTTACAAATAAAGGCAACAACTTTTATGCCCAAATAAAAATGGGAGAATTTCAACACAAGCAGAGTGCATTTGGAAAGCTGGTGCAGGGCTGGTGGAGCAAGTCAAGAACAAGGACTCTGGATCAAAAATAACGTCCTTAAAGGAAACGGAACCCTTTTTAGCAAGGACATTCCATACGCGGCTGGGCAAGAGGAATTAGCCTACAGAAAGGATCTTAGGGTGCCAAAGCTCTGCTAGGCCTTGAGAAGCTAAGCTTGGTTCAAAGCTTTAGGATAGACTTGAAATCCGTGTCTAGCTGTGCAATAAGTGTAGCAATTGATTACTTAGCTTTGTGTACTTTGGGACGTTTGGGGGGCATCTCCGAGAGCCTCCTTTGGTTCCTTGGACAGCATGCCATAGAAGTGAGAGCTAGAAACAGGTGCCACAGGCCTGGGGACGGGTCCAGTTCACCCTGATTCCCTAGCAGCTCGGCTTGGACAAAGAGGACCATTTTCAGTTCCTTAGTAAGCTACTCACAAAAGCCCAAGTTAAGGAATTCCACTCATGGTCTTTATTCATCGGAGAAAGGGTTCGGGGAAGAGACCTGCGGAAATTTGCCCAAACCACTGAGACATGCCAGTGTTGGCGACTTCACCACCTTAGCACAAAGCTCAGTCTGACCACTGTCAGTCTGCTGTGAGTCACCTCCACAATAAAGGGAGAAGGGTGAGGTCCTAACAGCTGGCTGTGAGCTGTGCTCTGGAAAGCCCTCTTTTGAAAGTACCTTTTCTCAAAGCCACAGACAGACCCATGTCCCAAACTGGAGAGTGACTCACTGATATCAAGCCTTTGAAGCATATGAAAATCCAACTGATTTGTATCAAAGGGGGGCTCTTCTCTGGGTAGGGAAACGCCCGGAGATGCGTTACAGTCCTCCTGTCTGTCATCTGATGTCAGGCCATCCTTTTCGTGTCTCCCTGTGTCAGAAGGAACTTCTTGTCCTACATATACAAGCACGCATACAAGCACACACGCACTAACACTCACTCTCACACACTCTCTGAATCTTCTCTGTGGGTCTGCAGGGTGGGCCGATCTCTCTGCACTCAGGGAAACCTTTGTGGGTTTTTTGGAATTAGGGAGGAAGAAAGGCAAGGCAGCAGGAGATGCCTCCAGAGTTTAGTCTTTGGTTTCTAAGTTTAAAGGAGGGATCTGCTTCAGAGCCTGGAGCAAGGCCGAAGAATCGAGGGATGAATGTGCCAAGGGAGAAGGGAGTCTCTGGGGCAGGAGTAAGGGAGTCGGTATCTTGTCTGGGTTCATGAAGCTGGAGAGGGCTGCAGCTGAGGTGTTGAGGCCTGGGTATAACACTGGCACAGAGGTGGGGTACCAGCATTTCTCCAGCATAGGCAAGTAGGCAGTGGCAGATGGTGGGATGAGATAGAAGGGAAGGCAAAAGGGAGGCTGATGTGGGTGTGGCCCGAGAAATGGGGAACCCATCAGGTCACTGCCCGCGAAGTGGCCTTCCTCTTCCGAGAGCTGCATTCGGCTCTTTTTGGTGGGGGGCTCTTCGGATTCTTGCTTAATTGTGCTGACACGTTCTTCCACGGCGAACCTGCGTCCATGGTCGCTTTTGAAGTATGGCTGCTCACTGCGCAAGTCCCCCTTCTCCAATTCACCCCCGTAGCCACTGTCCGTGTCCGTGTCACTGCCGCTCTGCTCCCCACCCGAGGGAGCAAAAGTCCGCTGGATGACTGGCACACAGTTTTTCCCAGGGCCTTCTGATCCCTTGGCTAGGAAGCTGGGCTTCTCTTTGAAGTCCACAGCTTTGGGAGCCGAGTCCAATGGTTTCCTGGAAGCACCGCCCTGTAGCAGCTCGGAGACCACGCGGTGGAGATGAGTGACGAGCTGGGAAGATTTCAGGTCCCGAGTGTTCTCATGCTTCGCCAGGTACTGAAGTACCTCACGGGCGCAAGTCTGGAAACCTGAGCAGAACATTTCTTGCCCTGCCTCGAGATTTCTTCCCGACAAATCACCTGGAGAAAAAGATCCAGAAAAGAGGATTTTAGAAGGCTGGGTTGGAGGGTAAGACTGGGGCTTTCTTCTTGTCTCTTTTGAAATTGTCAGGAGATTTGCATTTCAAACTCCAAAAGTCTATGCCTAGAGAATTATGCTGAGAAGTATAAAGAATAAAATAAACCTATTCTGACCACTTAGTTACAGGGTTTTTTTTTCCTTATTAACACTTGAGTTTTAATACTAATTACAACAGAGTATCGCTAAGCTACATATACTCCACTGTCCCAACTAGGATTAATAATGTCTGTATAGTGTCCCAGAGAAATAGACCAAATTACTTCTACTTTTTAAAAAAATTACTTCTACTCTTGATAAGCTTCATGTAGTATCTACAGGTTTTTCTTGTGCCACAAAAATGAACATGCTACTGTGTTTAAAAGTTCAACAGTCACACCTTTTTTTTTTCTTTAATAAAGCAGTCTCATTCTAGTCTAGATTGACACTGAGTTCACTCAGCAATCCAAGCTGGCCTTGAACGCATATGAGCCTATCTTAACTTTCAGACTGCTGGGCCTACAGGTCTGCGCTACCACACCCATCCTCAGTAAATTAGTATAGCAACAGTTTCATGGAAGCATAAGGCCAGAGACTCATAAAAAGAAACTGTATAGAACAAATACCACCTAAACAAAACATTGTCTCCCTTGCCCCACCCCCCTTTTTATGTACAGACAGGGTCTCCCTATTTAGTCTTAAAAGGCTTGGAATTCCCTATGCAGAACTGACTGGCTATGAATTTAAGGGGCTCCATCTGCCTCTCAAGTTCAGGACTACAGGCATGCACCGCCATGCCCCCAAAGACGTCATAGCTCACACCTGTAATCCCACCACCTGGAGGCTGAGGCCTGCAGATTACTCCTGAGATTTAGGAAAGCCAAAAACAGAACAACCAAAACAACCACAAAACTAAAACCAACAACTTCAACAACTGCGACACACGCAGAAACCTAACCTATTCACCAAATAGTTGCATTTCCCCTGTGCAGTTTAACTAGGCTCTTTATTATAAGTCTTCTCCACCTACTGTAGCTGACCCCCCCCCCCCCCAGAGATCAGTCCTGATCAACTTTCTATTTTTAGAAAGAAAACTGGCAGACATGCTGGCTTGGTTTGTTTGTGTGTGTGTGTGTGTGTGTGTGTGTGTGTGTGTGTGTGTGATTCTCATACTAGCCTTGGACAGGACTGAAGAACACCTAATGGGGTATGGACTAGGATTCCCCCTGGTCTGTACCCTGGTTTTCTGAAACTCAGGATAAATGAATGATGAAACCAGTGGTTTCATTGGATTGTGCAATTTGCCAAGATACCTGGTGGCTATTCAGGGAACCACAATGAAAGGCAGGAGAGAGAGAGAGAGAGAGAGAGAGAGAGAGAGAGAGAGAGAGAGAGAGAGAAAACCTGCTGTCATCCTGCCAAGACTGCACCCCATATCTAAAGACAAGGAAGCAAAGAAACAGGAAAACACTGGGGGCAGACCCGTGTTCTGCTCGCCCATGAATGAGGGCTCATCAGACCAACTGTAAGAACACCCACAATGCAAATTATAGGTGCCTTGGCATTTTAAAGGGGGAATGGGGAAGTCTCCCAGAACCTAGACACTCTCGGGCCAAAATGTCACCGAAACGTTTCATCACTGAGCTAATATGGACTCATTTCAGGAGGCGCACAACAGCATTCCGTATGGCAAAGTATGACCTTTTAGGAAAGAATTAGAAAAGCATCCCCCCCCCCCCCAGCAATGAATGTGAAAAATGAATGGTAACAGAAGAGTCGGAAGCCAGAGCGAGCTCCCAGGGGCTAGATTGGTGCTGAGCTCTCACGAGACTCTAATCAGGCCAGGGACTCACCAGCTTGTAAACCGCTCTGCAGGGCAATGATTTTCTGCTGCTGCTGCTCGATTAGATTTGTCAATGCTTTCACGTGCTTCAAAGTGAGCTCCAGAACCACCGCTTTCTCCAAGTGACCCAAAGTCTGAAGAAAAAAGAAAAAGGGAGCGTCTGTCACCGGTGAGGTCAGTGGAGTCCCTCCAGGAGGGACACTATTTGTTAGGAGAACTGGGTGTCAACAGCAACAGAGATAGGAAGAGTCTTTCCTGCTCCACTAAATTTAAAGTTTGCAGATGTTTTAACATACACACATAGATGATCAAAGACTTAAAAAAAGCCAAACACGTGTTGTCTATCTTTGGAGGCATTTTGGTAGCTGTTACAGTCTAGGGAGTGAGCTGACAGATATATTTCTCCAGCAGCTGCCCTGACCTTAACTCAGGGGACTCCACAGATAACATTTCTCTGCTGTGGTGTCAACCCAGGGAGGGATGTCTACTGTGTCTGGCAACCAAGTGGCTTTCCCAATGTGTTAGGTTTCTTTCTTTCTTTCTTTCTTTCTTTCTTTCTTTCTTTCTTTCTTTCTTTTTTTCTTTCTTTCTTCTTTTTTTAACTCCTTGACAGCTGTTCAGAACTTCCAGTCATGCTGGCCTTTAAAGTCTTCCTTTCCAAATACTTTTCCCGAAGGAAAAGCTAGAAAGCTTTTGTTTGGCTACCAGTAAAGATTATGACGAAAAGACAAGGCACACATTAAATAAAGTAGGTCCTGTTGTGAATGAAAAGCAGACAAGGGGAAGGGCTTAATTTTTTAATTTCGTGGTTTGTTTCTTTAAGTCAGGGAGACTACAAGGTGGTGAGAGAGAGAGAGAAAAAAACTACCAAAAGGAAGCCGTGTTAGTGTTGAAGCCAACTTAAAGAGGCCCCAGATGGTTCTGGCTCTGCCTCTGCCTGGGAAGTCCTGGGTCTGGGGATGGGTTCCCTCCAAACCAGAACTACCAGGAGCTTTGATCCGCCCGTCTAGCCTGCAGTTCCCCGTGACGCCTGCAGGCGGCGAGAGTGACACCCCCCCTCCCCATCCGCCCTCTGGGCAGAAGAACTGGGTTGGAGCGCAGCCAGCTTCTCACTTACAGTAAGTTTGAGATGTTCGGGTAGGAGATCCTTCAGCTGGGCAATGCACTCGTTAATCCGGTCACGTCTCTTTTTCTCAATCAGCCGGTGCGGCAGTTTGTAAGTTTCCTGCATGGAATACATGGAAGCAATGAGTGCCCAGGGAAGGGAACGAAGCTTCCTCCCTTCCTCCCCAACCGGCAGCAGGGGGGAAAAATTCTGCGAGGGCGCAGCGACGCACCCAGATTCACCTTCTCTGCCCCTTCTTTCCCAAGTCACTCATTTGTGGCAATGAGCTCATCTCATTTTGAACCCCCCAGCCAACCTTCAAACAAGCAAACTTTTCTTGGAAACTCAGCGCACGCGAGGGGCTAAGGAATGAGGTCCCCAGGGATGCACCTACCTTGCTGTCTTCGCTCCGTTTTATTCCCCGCCTGGACTTGTACACTTGGTACATGTGGGCAAAATCCATCCTGCAGGGAGAGAGGTCAGAAAGAGCCGTGACTCCCGAGTGCGTAACTGGCTGCAGGAGCCCTAGACGTGCAAGAAGCCCCCTATACTCCCAGAGATGCCCCAAGTTGAGAGTGACGCGGAACACAAGGTTAGGAGCGGAGACTTGAAGGGATCACAACGCACACTTACCCTGACAGGTCTCCGTGCTCCAGCCCTGGCGCTTTGGGCAGGCAGGTAGGAGGTGGTTGCGCGCTGGGGATCCGTTCCATGATGCGGCGAACAGGGGCCACTGTGCGCTGTCTGCACTTAGTAGAGTCTGAGAAAGGACTGCCCTGGAAGGGAGGATCCGAGGGTCTCAAGGGGTATGTTCCTATGAGTTAGCCTGAGCTTCCTTGCAATGCGCTGTGCTGCCAGGAGCTGCGGCTTTGAGGTGTCGCTTCAGTTGGGGGCGTGCATGGCCGGGTGTCCCCACGGCTTCTGGCTCCCGCTCTGCACACAGACTGGCGGTGTGTGCTCGCTGCGCTGTCTGCGCCGTGCGAGCCAAGTGAATGAGAAGTGGGGCGGGCGGAGAGGCGGGAGGGAGGGGGGGTTGCTCAGGGCGGAGCGGGCGGGGCGGGGGGAGTTGCTGGAGGGGACGAGCCGAGGAGTAAGGAGAGGCTGCGGGCTGGGTTAAATGGGAGCGAGTGGGTGGGTAGAAGCTACGTGTTCTACCCTGTGACTCCAAGCACGTCTGGTCGCTGCCGGGGAGGGAAGGAGCGACCTGCCCGCCCTCCCCCGGCTTCATCACATGAGCCTCACGTGTTGGACAACGCTCTGGCGGCTGCGAAGTGCCCCCCCTCCAAACCTCGGGCCCCCAGGTGTCTGCGGCTGCGGCCTCCTTTCCCCGAAAGAGGGGGTGGCAGCGCAGCCAGAGTCCTGCCCAGCTGGGTGGGGGGCACGGAAGCTGGAAGGAACCGGGGAGCTGGGGGGTGGGGGGGAAGAGTTGGTAACGTGGGCGAACCTGCCCCAGGGAAATGAAGTAAGTTCCCGTCTCCTGGGAGGGAACGGGGGAGGACGGATTCCGCCCGCGTCTGACTCAAGCCGGGAGAGGAATATCCCCTTGGTCGCTCCAGCCCAGCCCTCTTCCTCCTCCCCCGCCTGGCCCGCTCCTAGGAACCGGTGCGCAGCGGAGGGAGTCGTCTGCCCCCCTTGGCCTTCCCCAGAGGCTGGGGTTTCTTTCCGTCTTGGCTTCCCAGCCCCCCAACCCCCCCCCAACTCTCAGCCTCAGTGTCCAGGAATTGCCCGCCTTGGGGAGGGACCGAGGGCGGGGCGGATGTCACCCCATGGGAAGCGGGCTGGTGGCCAGGCGCTAGGGCAGCCGAGGCCGCCGCCGAGCACGCCGCGCGCACCTGACCGTGGACCGTGTGAGCCGTGCGGATCCCCCTCCCCCCACCCCCGACTCTCCCGGGAGTTCAGGTCCCGGGCGCAGCCTGCGGGTGGCCTGGCACCCGACGGGCGCGCACCCATCTCCTCCCGCCTTTTCAGGGTGCCTCACTGCCCCCACCCACCCTGGCTAGTCAAGCACAGAAAGATACCGGGCACAGTGCCCGGCGTTCCCTCCCTCCTCTGCCCCCTCCGATGCAGAGGCGTCCGGGTCGCCTCCCCTCCGGCTGCAGCGTTACACAACCGCGGCGACGGCGCCTGCCCTGCAGCAGCGCGGGGCGTGACGCTTCACGTGGCCCGGACGCGGGCCGGAGCTCGGCTCACTGCAAGCCTCTCCGCGCCGGCTTCCAAGCTTAGACCCCCGCGCACCGGGCTGCTAGGGATCTGCACGGGATCCCGCTGCTAACCAGGCACTTGGGTGGCGCTGTTTGCAGTCTATTCCAGGACAGGAGAGAGAGGAGAAAGCAGGACCCCCCGCGGCCCCCCTCTTGCCCCATCCTCTTGGTCGATCACAGTGAAATCTCCACATTTATGCAGCACACGTTCACTGAGCCCCTTACCCAGTCGAGCTTGCGGCTGGAGACAGTGGAGGTAGCAAACACGGATTTCGACCTTGAATTTACAAGGACCTTTGGGAAGGAGCCAACGAGGCCAACCAGAAGACCGCCTTCAGCAGAAAGTCTATAGGGGCCACTGGCAGGGAATATAAGACGAGAAAGTTTTAATTAAATACTAACCAAGACGTTTAGGTAGTAGAGGTTAACCCACGGGCCAGTGCGCGGGGCACAAAGGGGCAGCACCAGGGGCCCCAGCTCTCTTCAATCTCGCGGAGGCCGCCGGGCCCCACCCCCACAGACCTGCATTGGAAAAATCTGGTCTCTTTGACCTTCTAACAGCCCGGAGCTGGGAAAGCATCTAAAACGCAGAACCTGCGGCGCTGTGAGCGGCGCTGACACACAGCAAGGGGCCAGTGGAAATTCATGACTAAAATAAGGCCTGGCTGGGGATTTCACTGACCTCTGCGCTCCCCTGCCCTGCAAGTTCGGGGAGTTGAGAGATGACTGTTAACCTTCCCTACCGTGCTTAGGGTCAGTCACCCCGCTGCTGAGTGACCTGGCTGGGGAATTGGGGGGGNCGCTGTGAGCGGCGCTGACACACAGCAAGGGGCCAGTGGAAATTCATGACTAAAATAAGGCCTGGCTGGGGATTTCACTGACCTCTGCGCTCCCCTGCCCTGCAAGTTCGGGGAGTTGAGAGATGACTGTTAACCTTCCCTACCGTGCTTAGGGTCAGTCACCCCGCTGCTGAGTGACCTGGCTGGGGAATTGGGGGGGTATGAGGTCACTGCTAGAACGGGGTGCAGTTTGGTGGGTCAGTCTTCATTGTCAGTGTTCTGTCGACTTGGGGGACTGGGATTCACATGTTGACCAAACTGGGAGTGCATTTCCTTCAGGTCGCTCAAGCTTCTACTTCCTGTTTATGTTTCACAAGCGTCAAACCCATTAGTAAGTGTGAGAAATGATTGCTTTTCTAACTGTTCACTGGCTGACCTCACTTTGGGGCTTAGAGATCCATCCCTCCTCCCCAGACAGACGTAGTTTGGCTGACAGGTTATCATCAATCTCTCTGGAGGGAATGAATGCTCCCACCTTCCTGCCAGGAGGTGGGCAGCAGGACCAGAGGTTTGGATGTGTGCTGGCACTCTTGGGGTAGGGTGGGGGTGAGGAAGGGCTGCGACCTTCCTGTGACTCTAAGGGGAAAGCGGTGTCATGGTTTCACCAAAACTATAGTTCCACTAGGAAATAAGCTCTGTCAGAGAAAGGATATGTCCTCTCTTGTGTCCCCCGCAACGCCCCCCCCCCGGGAATCTCTGCAATTCTGCCTGCATGGTTCATGGTTCAGGAAAATAACATCCTTAAAAATCATTTAATCAGTAAGTTTCCATCGTTACTTGCTCTGTAGCTATAAATAACAAAATATGTACATTGTACAATTTAAAAAATTGTTTAAAATTATTTACAAGCTCCCTACATCAGGTAGACATCGATTTCAAAATCCTCCTGCCTCAGCTTCCTGAGTTCTGAGCATTGTATTCATACACTAATTCCTACTTTTTATTTGTTCCAAATATACTCCCAGGCTTTAACATTATCCCCATTCGGCTGTATCTGGATTTCTTCTTTTTTAAATCTGTAAAAAGAAGAGAGGGGGAAAGGAAGGAAGGAAGACAGGCAGGCAAACAAAGGGCGCTATTGTAGCTCAGTTGATAGAGTTGCCTGCCTGCCTGCCTGCCTGCCTGCCTGCCTGCCTGCCTGCCTGCCTGCCTGCCTGCTCTCTTGTTTGCTTGCCATGCACAAAAGCCTGAGTTCTGTCCCTAGCAGAGCATAAAACTGGGTGTGGTGTCACCACTTGTGTTTAATGTCAGCAATGGGGAGGTAAAGTCGGGAGGATCATAAAAATATTTTTATGTGTTACATATATTTTTTAATTAAAAGTTTATAAAAAGTTAGATTGGGCTAATGACACCTTGTTGTAAAAAAGTTTTAATCCCAATTTGGGATTTCTACCTTGCCTTAGACCATTTAGTTCCTGGATAAGAGACACACACTTTCAAGCCTTAGTCAGTGCTAGAGCTGGGCAGATACCTATCCTCTATGCTATTAGAATCTGCTTTCCTACAGATAGCCAGTTACTACTTTGTGGTATCTGGACAGCTCTCAGCTCTGCTTGGCTAGCCTGCGGTCCCCGGATCCCCAGGTCCCCGTTTCATGGCTCACCTAACCCATGGTCACTTCTCCTCCCTTCTCTCCTCCTTCAAATCCGGATTAGGATTAAAATTTTCTACAACAAGACCCTGTCTCGAAAAGTTATGTAAAGGAGAAATCTGTTGGTTTTCCCTTGTATAAATTGCAACTATTTGAAAAATAATTTCTCCAGTAGGTACCTTTTCGTCTTGAAGGGTATTATGGTCACCTGATTTTTCAAAAAAAAAAAAAAAAAAAAAACCCAAATACAAAAAACAAAAAACTGAGACAGTTTAGTAAGAAAGGAAAAAGCACTCCCAAGGGTGGGGTAGAGCTAGTGGGCTGAGAAGACCAGATGTTAA
Source organism: Mus minutoides (assembly GCA_902729485.2). Taxonomy (NCBI): domain Eukaryota; kingdom Metazoa; phylum Chordata; class Mammalia; order Rodentia; family Muridae; genus Mus; species Mus minutoides. The sequence continues at coordinate 29,280 of LR750365.1, forward strand.
AAATCTTTATGGATGCTTATTTAGATACTGTGTGCTAGTTCTCAGGCCATAGGCTAAGAACTTGGCATACGTTGCTACCACCTTACAAGGCTGGTTAGTGCTAGCCCAACTCATATAACACATGTGTTCATTGAGAGAATTCCTCCAGCACAAGGCACTGGACCAGGTCCTGATTCTACATAATGTAAGCCTTTGGGAGACTGAAACTCAGGGATATTAAGTAGCTACCCTGTCTTATATGGTTTGGGATTAGATGGGACTGAGAATCCAGATTTGTTAGACTTCAAAAGTTATACGCTCTCTCTCTCTCTCTCTTTTTTTTTTTTTTTTTTTTTTGGTTTTTCGAGACAGGGTTTCTCTGTCTAGCCCTGGCTGTCCTGGAACTCACTTTGTAGACCAGGCTGGCCTCGAACTCAGAAATCCGCCTGCCTCTGCCTCCNCTCACTTTGTAGACCAGGCTGGCCTCAAACTCAGAAATCTGCCTGCCTCTGCCTCCAGAGTGCTGGGATTAAAGGCGTGCACCACCACGGAGAATCTTTCAAGTTGCTTATAAACATATATGTAAGGGGCTGGGATTGTAGCTCTGTCAGCTGCTTGGTCACACAAAGCCCTGGATTCAATTACCAGCTCCATCTCTGTCACATGAACTAGGAGGTGGTGACTCCGCCCACCATCCTTAGATACCCAGCTGCGTTTGCTACAGAAGATGTGTAAACAAAGTCATGCATGGATTCCCCATCAGGGAAAACACATCTGCTAATTCTCTGTCTGGGGGTACCTTCTTTAATCTCTGCTCTAAAAACAGAGAAAGAAAAACAACAACAACAACAACAACAGAAAAACAAAACAAAAAAACCAAACATTTAATTTTTTTTTTTTATTGAGGGGTAAACAGATAATGAAGTAAACAGATTTTAAAAGTTTGATTCGTGGGGGTAAATGTATGAGTTTGTGTTGTCACTGCTATGGCTTGATCTTATTGGACCACAAAAGCCATACGCTTGGTTGCCAGCCATTGCATAATTGGACCTTTAAGAGAAGACCCAGTAGAATGAAATTAGGTCATTGGAGGCATGACCTTGAAACGGACATGGAGACCCTCGCCCTGGCTCTCTCCCTGTGGGTTCATGGGACAAGCAGCTTTGCCACACACTTCCTGCCATGGTGTTCAACGTACCATAAGTTCCAAAGCAACACCTCTGAAACATGAGCTTTGGGCTGGTGAGATGGCTCAGTGGGTAAGAGCACCCGACTGCTCTTCCGAAGGTGATGAGTTCAAATCCCAGCAACCACATGGTGGCTTACAACCACCCGTAATGAGATCTGACTCCCTCCTCATGAATAATAATAAATGAATCCTTGGACCGGAGAGAGTGAGTGAGCGGAGCGAGCGAGGCAGACCAGAGCGAGCAGGGTTGACCGGAGCAAAGAAAAAAACAAACAAACAAACATGAGCTTTGGTCTTTAAAGGTGCATTTTCCTTCATTCTGCCAATCTGCTCTGATCATACTCACATTCTCAACTCCTCCCAGCTTCAACCCCCACCCCCACCTCTCCATGTACCTAGCTGCATCTTCTCATCGTTTGTTTTAAAACACATTGAGTCTAATTCATGTTATTCTTCGATGGAGGCCTACTTTAGAAAGTAGTCACCGCTAAAGAAAACGGACTCTGCTCTCCCAGTAGGTACCAAATGCCAATAGCTGCTCAGCTAAGAGTGGGACTTCCCGCCCACCTCCTACTCCACACTGGGATTTTGTCTGTCCCAAGCTTGTATAGGTCTTATGCATGCTGTCATAATCCCTGTCAGTTCATATAGACATCTGCTTGTGTCCAGAAAATACTGTTTCTTTATAGTCATCCACAACCGCTGGCTCTTTGAATCCTTCTGTCTCTCTTTAGGAATGAACACTCTATAGTGCTCTTATTCTCTGCATATTAATTAATTATGATTCTCTGTGTTAATCACCATCTATTGCAAGAAGAACCTTATTTGATGAAGGTTGAGAAAGGAATTAATCTATGGGTATAGCCACAAGTCCTTAGGAATCATTTTAATACTATGTCCACTTAGCGGAATAACTGGAGTAGTTCTCCCCTTGGGCCTATGATCTAGCTAGACATAGGTTCTTGGCTCTGATAACTGCCAGGTATGGGGTCTATCTTGTGGAAAGGGACTTAGAAATCTAATCAGAAAGTTGTTGGTTACTCCCACAACATTTTTGCCACTATTGTACCAATGTGTATGACTTGGTTAGGATGACCATAATTGCAACTCCTAGCGTTTGTGGATCACGTGATTAATGGTGATGTTTCTCCAGTAGCATGTGCAGCCGCCCCTTCTAGCACCATGAAAGCTGGACAGTAAGGATGAGGCCAGTGAGTACCAGCCTGAGTTTTTCCGTGTTCTGTGCCCAAGTGTTCAGTATCTTTCATTTATAGGGTCCCTACCATCACATTCTGGAGAGAAACCAAGAGCCGTGGCAGTAGCCTGAAATGTTTGGGGGTCTATGAGCCACTGGTCAACAACTCAAAAAGAGGTAACCTGTTGGCACTGGAGATTTTATTTGCTAGCATGTAGTGTCTAGTTGGTACACTGTGCCTCCACCATTATAGGGCAACCCCATTTAAATGCCTTTATTGATGCGTAGATTTTAGAAAATCTTTTCTTTCTCTTTCTTTCCTTCCTTCCTTCCTTCCTTCCTTCCTTCCTTCCTTTGAATACAGGGTTTCACTATGTTACCATCACCCAGAGATCTTCCTATTCTCATTGCCTGAGTGCTTGCATGAAAGCCATGGAGCACCATACCTGGTTTTATGTTGTTTTTAAGTTACATTTATTTAGTGCATGTTCATTCACATGTGTGTAGGTATATAGGTATATGCATAAGTGCAGCCCACATATGGACGTCAGATCTCTCCTCCCACTCAGTGGGTCCCAGTGACTGAACACAGAGTATCAGGTAAGTTGCCCACTGAGCCATCTTGTCAGCCTACGTTGGTTTTTATTTTTTAATCTCAGATATTTTGTCACCATGAAGAAAAGCTGGCTGACATGCCACCAACCCAAGGGACAGATTTCTTCGTCCATGTTCATCCCAGAATGTTTCTTCATGTTCTTTTTAGTTTTATCCCCATAATTAATCACCTACTGAATTCTATCACTGAAGAGTGATGTTGCTTATTGTTGGAATGCGTCTGTGTCAGGATGCAATCCATGAATGGAGTCCTGTGAGAAGAATTCTGAGGAAACTCCCAAGAAATTGAGTAAGAGTCTCATGACCTCAGTTTCTTCAAACACATGGAATTGTTCTTGTAGTGTGTTTCATGCTCCTCCCAAGTGCAGCAGATAAGAGTTGAGTTTACTTTAGATCATTCATTACAACTGGCTTGTTATTTGTTTATATGCCTCTATAAAAATAACACATTTCGCCACAAATGGCTTGTTTCTGTGATTATACATTTTACTCAGGTGACTCCTCTTAACCCTCAGAGTATAAATTGTCTAATGCTCTGAATAAAGTTAGCTATTGCATGAGACTTTAGTCTGCCTCGGTTTTAAACTCCATACTCCCAGGTTCCGAGGCCTGTGGAGTGGTAAATGCTGTGATAAGACATCATGACCAAGACAACTTTGAAAAGAAGGGATGTATTTGGAGCTGACAGTTTCAGAGGGTTAGAGGCACGTCCCTTATTTCAGGAAGCAGTGTGGCAAACAGCTCGTGTCTTGGCAGAGAATGGTGTTAGTGTTCTGAACCGTCAAAGCCTGACCCCAATGACACACCTACTTCAACACAGCTACACCTCCTCATCCTTCCCAAACCATTCTACCAACTGGAACCAAACATTTAAACATATGCGCCTACGTGGAGCACTCTCATTCAAACCAGCATAGAGTATATATTAATGAATCTACTCTTTTGATAAAATTTGTGTTGTTTAACGTATTTTTGAGATTCTGGTACATCATATATCATCAGAAGGTTTCTTTTAAATTACAGAGTACATTTTCTTATGTACATTTAACACAGTTTGTCTTGCTGCAGATGGACTTTGATGTGTTTTCAGGGTAGGACTGTTGTGAATGATGTGAATTGACATTCTCCTGCACGTCATTTTGTGAATGAAGGATCCCCTTTTTCTTGGATTCGTATCAGGAGTACAGTTCTTTGGGGGAATAGGTTATATATGTGTTTAACTTTATTACACGCTGTTCAAGGGCTCTCCAAAGAAGAGTTACCATTTTAGAAAACTACCAGAAATATTAGCACCGGCCACCCCACCTCCTCACCAACATATCGTCTACACAGTTTATTTTCACATTTTAGTGGTTCTAATGGGAGTAAAATGATATTGTATTGAGGCTTTATCTTGAATTTTCCCAGAAACCAATGAAGTCAAACAACCTTTCAAGTACTTGTTGCCTGCAGATATGTCTTCTTTTGTGAAGTATTTGTTCAAACCTTTAGCTCAGTATAAATGTTGGATTATTTCCCTTTAATAATATTATATATAAGAATAAAATTCAGCAGGGTGTATTGTTACAAGCCTCTAATCTTAGCACTTGGGGTTGGAGTTTGGGGAGGCAGGCAGAGCTCTGTGAGTTCAAGGCCAGCTTGAACTGCAAAGCAAGCTCCAGGCTGAGACTACATAGTGAGACTCTGTCTCAACAAGCAAACAAAGGAACAAAACCCCATACGATCCAAGGCCAGTGAAGCATCAAGGGTGTGTAAAAACACTTGTCATCAAGCCTGGTGGCCTGAGTTTGATACCAAGAACCCACATGAAGAACTGATTCCTGCAGATTGTCTTCTGTCCATCACATGAACATGTGGTACACATACATGTTCATGTGTTCCCTCATAGACACAAATTAAAAAAAAAGAATGAAAGAAGAATACAGTTCAATTTTGCTGTGCTGACTTTTTATCTTGCAGCTTAACATTTTATTGTTGAGTTTTAGGCCTTCGAAATACAAGTCCTTTATCAGAAACACAATTTTAAATTGGGTTCAAACAAATGCACATATATTTAGACGGATTTTTCACTACGTAGTCGTGACTGACCTGTAACTTGCGATATAGACCAGGCTGGGCTCAAACTCTCAGAGGTCAGCCTGTCTCTATCCCATGAATCCTGTGCATAAAAACATCCATTGCAACATTTGGCCTGGTGTACATACTTTTAAAGATTTATTTTTATTTTTGTGCATGTGGTATGTTTCTGTATAGCTGTATAGTACAGGTACCCCCAAAGGCCTGAAGAGAATGCCACGTCTTCTTGGTTCTGGAGTTACAATCAGTTATGAATCAGCACCTGACCTGGGTGCTAGGTGCTGGGCACTGGAAGGACAGCTAGTGCTCTTAACTATTGAGCCATCTCCCCAGCCTCCAAATGATATATTTTAATGACAGGAATTTAAAATATTTGTAAACTGCATTTATCAGTATGTATATCTGTGTAGCTATTAATAAAAGGCAAGCCCTGACCCCCAGTCTTGCATGCTGCACTTAAAAATGATTTTATTTCCTGTTGTCGTTGTTGTGTGTATATTTCTTGACATGTGCTTAGTGACCTGCACAGGCGATAGAAGTACTTGGTGGTGTTATGAAAACACAGATTTGGGGACTATGCCTTTGAGTCTCTCAGGGTAGGTCAGTGATAGAGCTAAAACTTTCCATTTGAAAGCAGTCCTTTGTTATATTGGCAGCACGCTCCTGTAGATCCTGCTTTGGAAACCACTGATCTAGACTGGACATTCTAAATTAAAAAAAAAATGGTAATATGGATGGAACCCAGGACCTCGCACCTGCTAGACAAGTGCTGTCGCTGAGCCACAACTCAGTCTGCTGCTCTGTACCTGTAAATTGTCACCTTCAGATAATACAGGAAGAAATTCAGTTATACAGGTGCAGAGAGAACCTGCTAGCAGCTCATTTCTATTTTGCCTCCGTCTCACCTTCTGTGTTCTTATGATCAGACTATGGACTTTCTTTTTTTATGCCTCTCTATGTTGTAAATCTCAGGATATATTATGTATTTTGCTTTAACTAGTCAACAGTATACACACATGCACTTTAATTTCGAAAATTCAGACTTACTCATTTTATGTAGGAGTGTTTTGTCTGCATGTATATCTATATCGTGGACATTCCTGGTGCCTGTAGAGGCCAGAAAGGGGTGTTGGATACTTCAGAAACCGGAGTTATAGATGATTGTGAGCCACCATGTGGGTGCTGAGAATCAAACCTAGGTCCCCTGTGAGAGCAGCAACTTTTCTTAACCACTGAACTATCTCTCTAGACCCTAAACAAACTGCTTTTGTTTTTGGGTTTTGTTTGAATCCAAGTAGGGGTCTCACTATCCCTGGCTGACCTGGAACTCATTACATAGAGCAGGCTGGCTATCAACTCAGAGCTCCACCTTCCTCTCCTGAGTGTGTGCGACTTCTGCATCTTGCCTCAATAATATTTTAGAATAACTGTGTGAACACATACACAGATTTATATAAAATGTAAATGTTATCTATTGGCTCTCTGGGACTCATTCCAGAATTGGGTTTTCTTTTTTATATGATTTTTTTCCTGTCTGGTATGAAAAGTTTCTGTTTATTCATTTGTTTTTGTGGTGCTGGGACAAACCCAGGGTTCCACATGTCCTAGGCAAGTACTCCATCCTGTCCTTTTTATTCCTTTCTGCTTTAGCTGTGAGGTGCATTTTCTTGCTTCTCTGCACACGTGCACGAGCGCACACACACACACACACACACACACACACACACACACACACAGATTCTTTTTTTTTTCTTGAACAGGAAAGAAAGAATAGAAAGGGCTGGGGAAATGGTCTAATGAGAATGAGTACGAGTGCTTGTCAGAGTGAATTCCATTGAGAACTCACAGCTGAAAGGAACATTGAAAGTTGTCCCTTGTCCTCTGGTGTGGCACAAGCTCCACCTCCACCCCACTCCACCCCTCGCCACCTCCCTCTTTCCATCAGGCACAGGCACACGTGTACAATAATAACAATGATCATGATAATAATAAAAACTTAAGAATTCTTTGTGAACATTTTAATAGTCATGATGGTTTTACATATTTATGGAATACAGTGTGATAGATAATCCAACTTTATATATATATATATATATATATATATATATATATATATATATATATAGTGTATAATGATCCAATTGTGTAATTAAAACGTCTGTCTCCTTAAATCTTTATCTTTCTGTTGTTTTGGGGACTCATTGAAAGTTTCTTGTTTACTTCTTTCTAAAATATAGAATAACTCTTGCAAGCTAGTTACTGTACTGGGCTGTAGAGTACAGCAACTTATTCCCAACAGCATTTTACTACCCCCCGTTAGCCAACATCCCTCTGAGCCCACCTCTACTCCCTACACCCCTGCTCCCTGCTCCTCCCACCCCCCACTCCCACCTCAGCCCAGGTCCTTGACCTGTCAAGCCTCTAGTGACCCCTGTTCATCTGTGTACTTCCTTGAGATCACCATTTTGGTTTCCACGTAGGAGTGAGAACTCGCCATACTGTGTGCTACCAGGCCTGGCTTATTTCACTTAGCATTCAGTTCTCCATGCACGTGTCTGCAAATCACAGGATTTTATTTTTTTATGGCCAAATTACGACACCATGCACTATAACCAAGATATGAAATCATACCCAAGGTGTGCTTGAACAGATGAATAGATTTTTAAAAAGTACACACACACACACACACACACACACACACAAACACTATTATAATTCTCAACCCCCAAAAGAATAAAAATCTCATCATTAACTCTTAACTGGCTTGACGGGAGTACTGGTTCTTAGCCTTCAGCACAGCCTGAGGTCTGAGCTCTGGGGAGATTGCTGAGCAGGCCCATACTTCACAACCAAGCTGGCAGGTTTCACAGCTGTGGGAGAGCTCGCCCTGCCTGCTTTACAGCCCCATTGATAGCCTTTTTATCCTCTTTGCCCTTCGCTCTTTGCTTTCTGCTTCTCTGTAGACCTTTCTTCAGCACCATTCCCTTGATAAACTCTCCAGATTCTGTGAAGGCCCCAAATGCTCCAAAGAGTTTCCTTAGATCCTTCTTTTCTGCCTCTAGTAGCCTGTGGTGATTTTGGGTGGATCAGGAAGGCAGGGCGGACAGACCCACTCTGGGTGGAGATCTTTACTGCTCAGGCAGCTGAGTTCGAATGGTTCTCAGTCCAAATGGTTTAAATGGTGATCAGTTTCCCTCTTCCAGTTAACAAAGGTGAACGTGACTGTGGGTTTCTCTCTTGGGTAGAGCTTGCCCCTTTCTTGCATTTGCTTCATTTAGATACCTCTGGGCAGCTGGCACTCTTTTAACAGCAGCTTTGTTTTGGTTGTTAGAATAAAAGCAAGAGCCTTTTGTAACCCTACACATCTGGCACATCTGCTCTGTCAGAAACCTCCCAGGGAATTGCCTTTTACTAGGGATGAAAAGGTAAGCTTGCAGCACCTATGCAGGTTCAGGATTTATGAATGTGCAGCACTCCTGCAGCCGGGAATCAGAAGAAAGCATCAAGCACACAGAAACCGAAATTGTACTTTATGTTTAAATATTCATTTCATCTGTCTGTCTGCCTACCTTTGAGACCAGTTCTCATTATGTTCTCATTTTGTGTGCTTATGTATGTAAGTTGGCCTCAAACTTCCATCCTCTTGACTCGGCCTCCCCCGAAGATCCAGTTATACACATCCATGGCCCAGCATCTGGTGCAAGAGTTGAAATGTTGCAAGTTGAAGTTGAAGGGGAAAATGGAGATGGCCAATGTTGTAAAGAATCTACCAGTGAGTTTGGTTTAGAAATACGAGGTTTCACAAAAATACAGTTCAATAGCAGAAGCACCACCTCCATTAGACCCTTTAAAAAAAGTGGTGCTGGCTGCTTACTGCCAGTGTTTACTTTCTTAGGACACACTAACGCTATAACAAAGCAGGGAAAACACAATGAAAATTTGGCATTGCAATCTGACGGGTACTGAGGTAGGTGCTAGAGACACCTATACACATGCACACAATCTTAGACATACAGACACACACACATAAATGCAGAGAGAGGCAGAGGGAGGGGAGAAGGGAAGAGGGAGAGGGAGAAGAGGAGAGGGAGAGAGGTTGAGGCGAAAGGAAGGCTTTGAGTGCCCACCAAGCAATATTTATTCTCTGAACAATATTTGAACAGTGAACATCCCCTCCTCTGCCTCTTAGGATAGTGTCTCACATTTTACTCTGTATCGAAAACACCTGGGTACTATATTCACACTCTGCTTCTTCCTTAGGTCTGGGGTTAAGCTTAGGATTCTCTCTCCTTCCCTCTCTCCTCTTTCTTCCTCTCTCTATCTCTCTTTGTCTTCTTCCTGCTGTGGATTGAACCTGGTGAATCATAAATACACAGGCTAGCTCTCAGGTATCCCCAAGCCCCAGGATTCTGTACCTTCCCTCTGTTCTTTGCGATACAAATGTTCAGCTAACAGGAAGGTAGTTAAGTAGTAAGAACCTTGAGCATGTGTGAGGTGGGCCACGCCATAGAACCAGCCCACCTATGCTCCGCTGACATGATGGCTAATCTTTCTGGTTAATTAACTGCATCTGGGACCATTTGAAGCCCAGGCATCTGGACACACTTGTGTGGGACTTTCTCAATTAGAATTATCTGAAGTGGGCAGAGACACCCCCCCAACTAATACATTTGGGCCACAGAAAAGGGCACAGACTAAGAAACCTTTTCATTTTTGCCTGATTGACCTCAGTCTGGCTGGCAAGGTCACCTATCTGTTGCTGGGTCATTCCTTCAATAGCATCATAGTCTACATGTTTTAGCATTTAATGTCAGCTGCAGAGCAGCTGAGACACGAAGCCTCATGGACTAAGCAACTACCAGATTCTTGCCTTTCGGTCAGGATACAGCCATTGTGGGACTGACTGGACCCCAGCCTGGAAGCTATTGTAATGAATCCCCTTTGACACATATAGATTCATTCTATCAGTTCTGTTTCTTTAGAGAACACTGACTAATACAAAGGATGTCAATGTAAGGGAAATAAAGGAAAGACTTTAATGAAATGAAATATATAAGACCAACAGCCTAGAACTGGAAGGAGCTAGAATATGATTTCGAGATACATGAGATGCATAAGAAAGTGATATTTTAGAGCAGTGATTCTCACCCTTCCTAATGCTATCACCCTTTAATACAATGCCTCATATTGTAGTGACCCCCAACCATAAATTATTTTGTTGCTTGTTAATTACTGTAATTTTGCTACTGTTAATGAATCATAATGTAAATATCTGATATGTAGGATATCTGATATGTGACCCCCAGAGGGGTCACAACCCACAGGTTGAGAATCACCATTTTAGTGTTACAAATATGCAGTGAATACACGTATTATGATTATTTTAGATTTTTAAAAATTATTTTTAATTGTGTGTACGTCTATGTGTGTTGTTATGTATGTGCAGGTGAGTGTGATACTCTGGGATGTCTAGAGGGGACCTGTAAATTACAGGTGGCTCCTAACTGCAGTAAAGTTTCATTCGGAGGCTGTACATTTAGCATCCATTCTCACCACACTTTTCCTTTCCAGTATGCCACAGCTCTGACCCCCCAGAGGAGATTTAGCAGTTCAGGCACTTTGTTCTGTTACCACGTACTGGGCCCATATTATTTACAGACTAATAATTAACATGGCCACAGAAGGGTGAGTACATTTTACCTCACTGTCTGTGCCTGGCAGAGTCGTGGTAGTTGTGAACAGAAGAGAATTTAGGGTCAGGCTGCTTTGAGAACATTTTAGAAATGATCAGAAGCCAGATGAAGAGAAAGGTTTACTTTCCTACAACTTTACCTCCCTAAGAAAGGTAAAGGCTAGTTGTCTGAAGGTTTTTGTTTCCTTCTGGTGTGTTTGTATGTGTTTTATATGTACATATTTGTGCACATAGATCGGAGGGGTCCTCCTCTGCCATTGTCTTTTCTTGTGATTTATTTGAGACAGAGTTTCTCATCGAATGGGGAGCTCGTGGATTGACTGGGTTGAGTGGCCAGCAGTCCCCTGGGGTTCCCCTGACTCTGTCTCCCCAACACTGGGAATCTGGCAGCACCCAGCTGCTGATATGAGTTTGGGGGATTTGAGTGCAGATCCTTGTGCTTGTAGGCAAGGACATTACTGACAGAGCCATTTCCCCAGGTCATGTTTTATTTTTTTTTGAGATGGGGGTCTCACTATGCTTGACTGAAATTAAACCTACTTCGTAACCCAGTCTGGCTTTGAACTCGGGATCCTCCTGCCTTGACCTCCTGATTGCTCGGATGATGGCTTTTATTTGCCAGCTGGCGATATTTAATTAAGGGTAGTTTAAGGAGTTTTTCTTTTTTTTTTTTGTTTTTTATTTATGTATTCACTCATCCATTCATTTTTATATTTTCTGAGACAGGGTCTCTCTCCATAGCACTGGCTGTCCTAGAAATTTGAAGGAATTTCATTCCTTCATTTAGTCAAAAACATTTGCTGAACGTTTTCTGGATACCAAACACACACTGGAAATAACATTTTCATGAGTGTGCTCTTGTAGACCTAACAATTAAATTAATTTAGATGTTAACAACCACCTATGGAAGGACAATGACTTGAACCTGGTCTCACTGTGAATGCTGCTCCCTCAGGACAACTGTTTAGCAAGTAATGACTAAAGTGAGATACACACACACACACACACACACACACACACACACACACANTAACCCAGAAAACAGTTTGTCCTTTTAGATACTTGTTTCTTCAGTTATTAGCAACAGAATTAGTTTTCTTGAGCAGTAGCTCTTTTGTTTACTTACTTATTGGCCTATTTTGTGTGTGTTGAGCACATAGGCATAGGTGCTTGTGGGCACACATACGCTCGCCACAGCACAAGGGCGGTGCTGCGAACAACTTGCAGGGGTCAATTTTCTCCTCCTGTCACAAGGTTCCAGGAAGTGAACTCAGGTCCACACGTTTGGCAGCAAGCTCCTGTACTGGCAGAGCCAACTCACTGACCCTGTAGCCTTTTCTCAAAGCCTTAGTTTACTCTGTAAAGTAAGAGTATCTGTCTCAGAGGGTCACTGAAGGATAAAGTTTAAATTATTCATTTAAAATACTTCAGCAGTGCCTGGCATATAATGAACCAATTAAACTTTGTTGCTACTTTTTTTTTTTTTTTTTAGTAGTAGAATGTCAATAGCTGTTTGACATGTCTGCATAGATAGGGTCATAGATGTAATTGAGATATTAGCATTGTAACCAAAATTTTCTCAACCAAAATGCATTGAAGGTAAAGTTGGCTTCTAAGATTAGGTAATTCTGCAAATTTATCAGGAGTTTTTTAGGATGAACAGCAAGGAAACAAGGTAGAGGCCTGATCTTTTTTGCCCAGAAAAAGATAAAATTGACATTTCCCAACACAATGCAGTTGTCCAGAATATTCTAGTAGTTTACTTTACATTTTGTTTTTTAGTAAACAAAACTTCAAGTTTCAGTTTTCAACTATATAAAATAAACAAATAGTTGATTTTGAGGACTATGATATTGTTTCTAAGCCTTATAGTGGTGGTACATGCCTTAGATCCCAGCACTCAGGAGGCAGAGACAGACAGCTCTCTGCAAGTTTGAGGCCAGCTTGGTCTATAGAGTTCTAGGACAGCCAAGGCTACATAGAAAAACCAAAACAACCAAAACAAAACCAAAAAACCCAAACAACACCACCAAAACCATGAATACACAAAGTTTAAAAAGTGTCATTCCTTAGAGTATAAGAAAGATTGTGTGAACTTTTTAGAATTTTGTTTTTATAAATTCACTTACAAAGGCCTATGCAGCTCCATGAGGGTGTTCTGAGATTAGTTTCTGTCAACCCAGTCCTGAAACTGCTAGGGAATTCTAATCTTCGCCCAGGGCTGGGTCTGCCAGTGCAGATCAGTAATCACAGTCTTCAGGAAGGAGTTCAAGGACTGTCTGAGCTTCATGAGGCTCAGAAGCCATTTGACAGATAAGGTTAGTTGATTTGAGATGTCTGAGCTGGTAGCCAGCTGTGCATTTGGACTTTGCCTGGATATATCTTCTAGTAGTTTGGCAGTCATAGATATTTATGATGAGACTAGCAAAAAAAAATAGGTTAATTTGTGTCTAATTAAACTCTGCATCTCAGTGGCCTAATGAACTAGGCAACACTAGCCAGTGAACACCTGAGATGGGCCACCGAGGACCAAGCATCCCTATCATAAAGATGCAGTTATGCCATCCGTTGCTGTGAAGAGACACCATAACCAAGGCAAGTCTTATAAAAGACAACATTTAATTGGGGCTGGCTTACAGGTTCAGAGATTCAGTCCATTATCATCAAGGCAGGAAGCATGGCAGCATCCAGGCAGGCATGGCACTGGAGGAGCAGAGAGTTCTACATCTTGTTCTGAAGGCAAACAGAAGACTGCTTTCTTCCAGGAAGCTAGGGGGAAAGTCTTTACGCACACCCCCACAATGACATGCTTCCTCTGACAAGGCCACACCTCCCAAAAGTGCCACTACCTGGGTCACGCATATTCCAACCACCACATATATTATGACTTCATTATGGTGATGATTCAACCTAGGCCCTTACCAGATGCTAGGAAAGCTCTCTAGCCCCCGAGTTGTATTGACAGCCTTGTAAAGTTAACACTTGGTTCTATATGGGCCCCTTCTCTGGTAAAGAACTTTCTTTTCTCTTTCTCTAAGTATCTCCTTCCTGGGTCCCTACCTCACCTACACCAATTCACCTCCCCAAACCCTTCTCCAAGTACCTATTCATTGGGCTAGCCTTTCAGAGTAGAATTGGAGGTAGGAAGGGTGCCATTCAACACACAGCCAGTGCTTTCTCATGCCTTACACTGGAAATGCAAGTATGATCTCTGTCTTCCTGTGGGAGACATACGATAAGTGAATAAATGAGCAGAACCAGTTCATCCCTGAGTGGAACAGTGGGAGAAGTGAGCAAGGAAGGGAGATGGAGCCTAAGGAACTGAGCGCCATGGAGGCCTCGAGGCCCTTCTGGTGAGGAAATGGTATGCTATGGTTGGAGGAAGGTGAAGGAGCCAAGCTCATCAAGACAAGCCAGAGGAAGATCATTCCAGATATAAAGGACAGCAAGAGCTAGGCCCTAGGGTGGGATGTTCTAGGATCAGACACAAGACTGATGTGATTTGTCAGGACTGTAGGATGAGCAACACAAGAGGGAATTCTATGGGAGCCAAGGGCTTGATATCCATAGTTTTGTGTGTGTGTGTGTGTGTGTGTGTGTGATAATCTGTAGGGGGGTCAGAAGACAGCTTGTGGCAGCTGGTTCTTTCCTTCCACCATGGGGGTCCTAAGGATTGAACCCAGGTCACCAGGCTTGGTAGCTAGTACTTTTAACTAATGGCCCTGAAGAATATCTTGGTAATACAGCTTCCTCAACTCCCTTTGCCAGTGGGAACACCCTGTTGATTCCAACACCCAGTTGAAATCCAGACACCTAACCTCCTTTGGTTCACGTGGGAAAGCGCTGCCACCTAAAAGGGAGAAGCAAAACCTGGTTTACTCATTACCCGAGGCAGGTTTTCCTGGTATGTGAAGAAGCAATTCTCAGACCTGACTCTACTCTGAATCCAGCTGGGGATTGGGTTGGGTTGCTGTTTTCTCTCTCTCTCTCTCCGGGAGGAAGGAAGGAGACTCTGGAAGATAAAACACTGACAGGATTCATAACTCTCCTCCCCAGGACTATAAAAGCAATAAACATTATTAGGGAGGGGAGATCTTTGGAGGAGCTGCCTGCAGGTTGGCCAGGGAGCTCCAGGGTGTACAGCTTTTGTGAATGTTCACCCATGCTAGTGCCAGCTCTTTGGTGTTGCGGCCAGTTGCTGTTGAATCACCCATGTCCCTGTAAGTAACCCCAATGGCTCGTTGGCTTTCTAAGCTAGACTTGGATGGAATCATTTCTCTGGTACCCTGTCTGGGACAAAAAATAAATAAGTTTATTTTTGTTCATATCCACCCAGGAAAAGTCTCACAAGAGATAGATATTCAATCAATTTAAAACCATGGCTCAGGGACTAGAAGGCTTAACCTTGTAGGGTCATGCGCAGGGCTTTTATTCCAAGTCCAGGCATCCGAGCCACCTAACCAATGAAATCCCACACTGCTTGTCTCTTTCTCTAACCAAGCCAATCCAACCCCAGCAGGCCTCCTCTCCCAACTTTGCCCTTGAGACAGCCAGAAGAAGCCTTTCCAGATTATCTCTCATGTGATACCAAAGGCATCCTTGACCAGTAGAATGTATCTACTTGGTGTTTGTCGAGTTCAGTGCTTTACCCTGGACTCTTGAGTGTTTGGTCTCCCCGACAAAGAAGTTCTGAGTCCTTCCTTCCATTTCTGTGTGTTGCAGGCAGAAGAGTCCCAGAAAACCTGTATCAACTCAATGAAGTAGCCTTGTGTGGACCTCGGCTCTACAATTTCCTGGTGAGGTTTCATGACTCTAAAGGACTTGATACACCGTGTGGCTCCTCACCATTACGATAATATAGAAAGAACTGATGATGTCACCAATTCGGAAAATACCACTTGAAATGTCTCTCTAGTAAAAGAAAAAGCACATTCCTTTCTATAAGGGTCTGATCTAGTGGCAAGCGCGCACTGAAGTGAGAGGAATTTAAACACTTGTGGGCAGAACGAATAGATAATCTCACAGGACAGTGCTTGTATGGTCTCCATTTACCCAGCGAGTCAGGAATCGTGGGGGAAAACACAGAAATTCTCTCTTCTCTTAGAGCTGGACTGTTAAAGGCCGGATGCCAATTCTTAGAAAAACAGTGACTGTGTGCCCAGGGAGTATGTAGGTAGCCAGCGAATACAGCAAACATCTTAACTGTGGGAATATACTTGCTTTGGCATTTAAATCCTTTTGTGCACTGGACCATGCTATAGATGTATTTTCATACCAGTTTCTTATAACAGAGGGTAATTACATTAATGGCCAAATAAATGAAATTTTGTTTATTTTGTAGCTCTAAAGCAGGTCATCTGGATGGGCCAGTTATCATGTCAAAGTGATATCTACAGGCCATATATTTTACAGTATTTATTTAGGCTGTGTTTACTTTGAAACTTTTTTTTTAATCTTAAATTAAAAAGGAGGGAGTCAGGTAAGCATCCAGGAGTCACAGAGGTCCCCCACGCTGTGTGTGCCCCTCAAGTGTTCTTTATGTGATCCTAAGAAGGAGGAAATGTGGGTGAAGGAAGGAAAGTGCGTTTGCAGAGCGGAGCCCACACACTTTCTGGAACAGTTTGTTCTTGAGCTTTTGGCCCCACCCAGCTTTAGTCAGTCATTAGCTCTAAGTTCAAACAGGACCTTACATTGGGAGGGACTGTAATGAGGAGACTATACAGATGAACATAGCACCACGTGGCACATCCGGCTGGGAGGAGCGACTCTAACTACAGGACAGGTCAGGGCCTCTCTCTGACTCCTCTCCGTAGGTACTACTCTTCTTTGCCTAGGTCTTCATGCATTCATTCATTCATTCATTCATTCACTCATTCACTTGTTCATTCACTCATTCAACTTATTACGTGTCAGGCATGCCCTAGTCACTAGTGACTCTCTATGGATATTATCATAGTTACTGTACTTTTCAATAGTAAGGGAAATGGAGCAGCTAGAGACTTCTGTTGTATACTGTTTGGATTGTTAGAAGGGGCAGCCTGGCTGCTTAGCATTCTGAGTTTCATTGCTTTTGGCCAAAAGCCCTACCCCAGGAGGGGGGGGGGCGGCATCCATAGAAGGATTCCATGAGTCTAACTTTGACCCAGAACTACTGTAAAATGGCAAAGAGAAGATTCAGAATGCTTCTTCCCATGCTTATAATCCCAGCTCTAGGAGGGAGGCAGGAGGATCAGAGGTTGAAGGTCATCTTCAGCTACACAGTGAGTTTGAAGCTAGCCATCCTACCAGAAACCTTAAAAAAATGTTGTTGTTGTTTTTGTTGTTTTTTTAACCTCAAAATGATGACCCCTGACTGACTATCTCTTAACAAGGTGTCATTATGGGATGTGGCTTTCAGGGATGGCGATGGATTGTTCTCATGGAGGCCTGGGTAAGCAAAGAGAAATGCTTGGGGTACACGTTTTGAGAAAGCCTTGGGTCTCAGGGTTGTGTAAGTATGTTTCATCCAGGTGGGTGCTTTCTTAAACGAGGGCCCTAATAAATAATAATAAATGTGTCATTCATTTCATTCTCTCTCCAACTCTGCCCTAAAGATGCCACAGTCAAGTTTGAAAAATAGCATTTACCATATATTGTATGTTCTCGAATGTTCCCCACAAATCCATTAAAGGCTGTGCAGCTTTCTGTAAGAAAGGGCTCTCCAAAATTCAGCTGAGCCCTACATATGCCATGCTATCAGAGTCTTTCTCCATTTACCTTCTTGTTGTTGTTGTTAAGTGCTTTTGTTCCTTTGAGACAGCCTAACTTCATAGCCCAGGCTATCCAGGAAACCACTAGCCCAGGCTATCCAGGAAACCACTATATAGCCTAAGCTGGCCTTAAACTAATGGTAATCCTGCTTCAGTCCCCTGGATACTAGAATTAGGGATGTCTGTCACCACACACGATGCTTTCTTTCTTTGGAAAGAAATGCCAGCCAGAAATGGTAGCTGAGACAGGAGAATTGCTGTGTGTCTGAAACCAGACCTGGGCTACACAGTGAGCTCTTATCTCAGGAGTTCCGGTCAGGAAATAACACAGAATGTTTACACTAGGACTACGTTCATTATTTTGAAGTTTTCTTTGTCCAACAATAGAGGATTGGTCAGTTTTACATCACAGTCACAAAATACCTGCGAGAGTCACATAAAAGGAAGAAATTAATTTTGACTCCCACATTCAGCTCATGTCTCTCACTTGGCCCTGTGGCCTCTGGGACTATGATGTTCTGCCTCAGTAACAGTTGTGCACGTGGAAGGGGAAGCTGCTTTCTTTAAGGCCAGGAAGCAAAAAGGGAGATGAGGGGTCAGGGCCCCACTGTTTCTTTCAAGACTGCATCTCAAAATGACTGAATTTATTTCCATCAGAGATCACTTCCTGAAGGCCCCTGCTAACCTCTCCATAGAGCGCTCAGCTGGCGACCAGCTCTTTAGCACATGGGCCATTGGAGAGCATTTCAGATTCACACTATGGCCATAAGCAATTTTCTTTCCTAGGGTAGATTGGTAGTCACGCTGCATTGAGCTCTTTAGGGTGAGAGAAAGGGAAGGGCTTGAGTATTATTCAGGCTGTTCAGCCTCAAGCTTATCAGTTCATTGACTGAAGTAATACTGAGTAAGCACTTACTAGGAACTCAGTGATGAGTGGGAGGAGCCTCGGACCCGTGAGTCTACATGTGTTTTGATAATTGTGAGAGAAAAAACATACAAACAAGGAAAGGGGTTCACAAAAAGACCCATTGACTCAGGCCTCCAGGGCAAATTAGCTGCATATGGAAAACTGTGGCTTGGTTTGGTTTGGTTTCTGAGACAGGGTTTCTTTGTGTAGAGCTTGGCCATCCTAGAACTAGTTCTATAGACCAGGCTGGCCTCGAACCCAGAGATCTTCTTTACTCTGCCTCCTGAGTGCCGAGATTAAAGGCTTGTAGCCCAGTGTATTTGTGATATTTTAAATTTTCTGTAACTGAAAGGTCTGGGGAAATCCTGAAACAGGTTGCCATTTGGGTAAGAAGTTTATTAGAAAGTTATTAATGACATGGACATATATACAGATAGATAACAGCATGGCTGGGACTCAGGTGAGAGCGTAGAACAGTGAGGCTGGGCCTGGGGAAGGCTTACAGGTCCCAAAGGAAGATGTGGGAGGTTTCATAGCGCAGCACCAGTCTGTGTCCAGGAAGTCCTTGACTCCTGGGCAGCAGGGGGAGGGGAGGGGATTCTGGGGAAGGAAAGTATGAGTCTGCAGATGGTGGAGAGGAAAGGCATATCTAGTTGAGGCATATCCATTATACCCTTAGTTTTCAAACGTTCTGAGAGTCTGGCAACCTGAGCCTGTAAACTTACTTGGGGAAGAAAGAATTGCTATCCTTGTGTTCTTTTGGAATCTGGGCATCTGGGGTGTGTGTTGGGGATTAGAGATTCCTAACTAGGTTTTAGGTAGAAGCCTGTTTCTTCTATAGCTTCCATAAGAAAGAGGCTGATAGCAAGGGTGTGCCCCGTGCCCTAGAAAGGTGAAAGGTATTTCCCGACGATAGAACACTCGCATAAGATGTGCTAAGCCATGGGTTTGAAACCTACCAGCACCCAACAGAGAAGCAGAGGCAGAGGCAGAGGCAGAGGCAGAGGCAGAGGCAGAGGCAGAGGCAGAGGCAGAGGCAGAGGCAGAGGCAGAGGCAGAGGCAGAGGCAGAGACAGTTGGTTAATAACAGCTCACTTTGATTTGATATATAGCTCTCTTGGAACTTTCTTCAATTCTATTATGTGTTCACTATTGGGCAGCAGTGTAGTTTTGTAGCCTTAGTGAGTATATGAAGTTTTACAAAAGTGTGGGGCAACTTAACAAAAGGTTAAAAACCCCCATAGATATAGGTAGATAGATAGATAGATAGATAGATAGATAGATAGATAGATAGATGACACATCATCTGCCCTACAGACACACATTTTAGCACAGCATATAAAACCTATAATACACAGTATATGCACCCTTGTATTCCAACCACACACACATAATGTCCCCCACATGCGTCTATCCCGTTAGAATATATACATCATCATCCACATATGCATTAAATCTTGAGCCAAGTCCTGCAAGACAGGGCTTCTTACACAATCTCAAAGTCTTACACATAGCTATGGCCCAGTCACAGAAGTCTCCACACACACAAACCCCTCCAATGTCCTGCGAGAGGCAATAGCAGCTCCCTTCATGGTCCAATTTCTCTCAAACCTCTGCTATGCACTTGCCCTGCAGGATTCAGTCAGAGCCCTTCCTTGGAAGGCACAAAGCAGAACACACTGGGGAGGGAAAAACCCCAGACACCTATCAGCAAAGTTCAGCATCAGATCAGAACCATCCAGCTTCCTGTGCCCCACTGGACTCTCTCTATGCTGCTCTGACCTCTGTTACATGCAATAGTTAGCTGAATTGCCTTCTCCTCACTAACCTCAATGCACTTGATGAGATGGAGCCATATTCCCAATGACATCACTGTCTGTCTGTCCCTGACGTGTTTTCCAAACTAAATAGACATGCAAATTTCCTGGGTGGTTTGTGAAGCATACAGATTTTGGGGGAAAGGAGGAGGGGACAAATCCTGTCCTGCAGAACTTGGCTCAAGGTTTTCTAGATGGCCTTCTATGTTTATGGAGAGAATTAAGGACAGATGAGACTTGAGCAAATAAAGATATTTGGCAGAGGGCTGCATATACACATACCTACATGTGAACTGCTAGAGACTTCAGTCTGTGTCTTAAGATGGTGTCTGCACTTCAGAACCAGAGGACCCAGCAACCAGAAGGTCCTCTGAAGGAATTGGTACGGAGGGACTGTAGCAACCTGAGAGACTTACAAATGGAGCTGCTGGCTTCTCATTCAGCCAGTACCTCAGGCTGAGAACTGAGAAGTGGCTGACTATGGTTGCCTGGATTCTCTTTATGGCTGGGTACAGACAAGTCTGCCCAAAGAAAAGAATGAGCATCATTCAGAATCCAAACATCCCTGGCCATCCAGAGAAAAAATAGTGGGATAGGGGGCTAGTACCTGCTTTCCCTTTATCTATATGCCTTTCTGTGGATGAGCCTTGTAGCTAGGAGCTGGAGTACAGTGATGACCTGTCTCAGACTCCCTAGCCCACAGTGATCAGCAACTCCAACAAAAGTGCACAAATGACAAGAGTTGGTTTTATGACCATATGGTTCCTAGGGACAGGATGGAGCTATTCCAAATCATGACCATGGCCTGTTCCATCCAGCTTAAGCAACTCTAAAGGGATGTATCTTATATTTGAGGTCAAATACTGCTCAGCCTCTGCATTGATGTCCCATCCTTTTAATTCTTCCATATTGGCGTCATAGTCAAGTGCTCCACTCTGGGTTATATTCACAGATCTTACTTTCTATTTGAACACAGGATCTGACTAAGTTGCCCAGGCTGCCTTTGAACTTGTGATCCTTTGACCTTAGCCTCCCAACTGGCTGGAATCATATCCCTGAGTCACCAAGTCATAGGAGGATCCTTCCTCTTGACGTAACTTTGAAGATAGTAAGTTATTTTATGTCAGAGCTCAATGTGAAGTACAGTCGGTCTAAATTTCTGGTAGAATTCTTTGTTCAAATGTAAAACATTTGGTGGATTTTATGTTATCCACTTAGTGTGAAAAAAAGAGTGCTTATCTCCAATTTTTAAATGTCCAAAAAATAATGTCCAAACCATAATAAAAATTGAAAAACAAATTGTGCCAAGAAAATTGGTTATCTACCAGGCAAGGTGATGCATGCCTATAATTCTAGAACACCAGAGTCTGAGGCAAGAAGGTTGGTGAGTATGAGGATATCCTAGGATATAGAGAATCCTGAGCCAGCCTCAACTGCAAACATATATTTCAAAAATAGACAAAAAATCCAAAACTTCTCTATCCTTCATATTCAACAATTAATATTTTGCTGCATTCATTTTGTCCTTTTCTGTATACACTCGCATATACAACAACATAAATATCTATTTTTTGTTCTACACCATTAAAGGCTAGCTATAGGTATGTGGCCCTTTAATACTCCAACATACATTATTTGAGAAAAAGGACATTCTTTATACCCTGGACATAATTTTGAGTGTACATGACTGGACCAAGATGTTTAACCCTAATCCAATACTATTGTCTAGCATACAGTTTATATTTGGATTTTCATGTGCCTCCATGATGTCCTTTAGGGTGGTTAATTTTTTTTTAACCTTCCTGCTCTGGAGTCAAGGATGACACATTGAGCTTGGTGGTCTGGTTTCTTTGGTCTCTTCTCTTTGTCTTTTTCACCATTGATATTATTGGAACCTGAGTCCCAACTGTTTTGACAATGGGCATTAATTTGAGACATGGGATTCTCTTTGATTAGGGTAGCTGTCTGTGGCTGGAACACTGTATTTTCCTTAGCACAGCCTTCATGGTCTCATGATATCAGTGTGTGCAGTTATCAGTGATGTGACCTTGATCATTAACCATCTAATATTTGCCAAGTCCATTAATATAATGATGGCCTTTATCCATGTAGATAATAAGTACTGCATGTGATATCATGTCCAAACTTCTGCTATACAAACCTTCTGCTCAATGGTGATTAAAAAAACACTTATTTATTTTGTGTGTATGTGTGTATGCAGTATGTATACACACACACACAGAGTGACTTCTGTGCCATGATGCTTGTGTAGAAGTTAGAGGACAACTTGAAATTTCTACAGATGAACAGGTATAGGAGCCCATCACATGTCTAATCATAACACCTTTCTCTTACTTTTTTTTGGCCTGAGGATGAATATTTGAAAGAACAGTTTCAAGGATTCGAGCCAGAAGACCTAGAGTTTCTCTGGCTAATGAGATAGAATTGCTTTAAAATAATAAATCATCTCTTTCAAGAGGTATTAAGAAAAAGCTCTTAAAAGGTTCCCTGGGTGACATCACCAGTCACACAAACTGTCCCTTTGGTAGGGTCTCCAGACGGGATGAAACACAAATTTAAATAAACAAAACTCTGAATTGTGTGGTCCTCTGCTAATGTTAGTAGTTGCCATTGCTTCCTGGCCTTTCCACCTTCACATAACAACCTAATCCAAATTTAGACTATCTCTGAGGTTCTTCTTAACCGCTGATGGAAGAGATGCTATGCAAGTTTCATCTTAAACTTGAGAACTTGTTCTTTCTACCCTTGGACCAGCCATCATGCTGTAAGAAGCCCTGGCATGTGAACACTCGTGTGATGCTTCAAGAGCAAGCCATCTTAGATGTACCAACCCAGATTGAGCTCCTCAATCAAGGGTAAGGGATACATAGTGCTCAGCCATATCGTATCTACTATCTGACTTTTGCCAATAAAGTTTTATTAGAACCTAGCTTTGTCAAATCATTTGTATATATTCTGAGGCTATTCTCTCACAACAACATTAAAATCATACAGCCATGAGAGAAACCTTATAACACAAAACCTGGAATATGTGCTGGTTGGCGCATTATAGGAAATGATGCTGACCTGTGCCCAAGATGGCCACTGTATCAGCTGACATCATCTAAAATGGAAGGGCTCATTTGAACTCAATCAACCACAGGATTCTGAGAGAGAGTGAAAGAGATGTCATCTTCACTCATCTAGTTTGGGGATTTGTTAGACAGCAGCAACTGAAATGAATGATAACCTCTTCCTCATCTTCCTCCTCATCTTCCTCCTCCTCTTTTCTTCCCCTCTTACTTCTACTTAAACATTTGTAATTTATGGTAGCTATGTATGTGTCATTGATTCTCTCACCAAGCCCACATCCTTTTGGTTACTAAACCCAACAAAGGTTTCTAGGATACCTCCTCAGTCATCTGACTCTTGGCCACTTTTGGTTACTTCTTAGTTATTGAAATCTCATAATCTTTGTTTTGTCTCATAGTGCTTTTTTCTATTGCTGTGGTAAAACACATGACCAAGACACATATTTAGAAAGGAAGGATTTATTTAAGAGGTTACAGTTCCAGAGGGAACTGTCATTGTCTTTTCATTGCACCAGGGAAGTATGACAGCAGGCAGGCAAGGTGACTGAAGCAGTAGGCTTAGAGTGCCCATCTTAAACCACAGCCAGAAGCTGAGAGCAAAGTGGGGATGGGTGTGGCTTTTGAAACCTCAAAACCTACCTCCAGTTGTATACTTCCTTCAGCAAGGCCACACCCCCTAAATCTACCCAAATGGAACCACCAGCTGAAGACCAAATATTCAAATGAGTATGACTCTGGGGGAGATCTCATTCAAATCACTAGGCTCAGGAAAGAGCTTGTCAATTTCCCTTTGGAAATGCTGTCCAACAGTTGTAGCTCCTCAGGATTCTCTCAGAGTTCATGTGACATCTAGTTAATCTAGCTCCACCCTAGTGTATATCAGGTCCATTAGTGGTTCATTAGTGAAGGAAATGTAAAAAGCTATCCCTGCCCTTGGATAGATGACAAATTATCACAAAAGCTGGAGTGACAAATGCTTTGTCGGTTGTTACTCTTATTTGGCGTTACTGGGGATTGAATCTAGGGTCTGGTGTGTTTAAAGCAAGCACTGTTCTGCTGAGCTATTGTGCCAGCCAGCAACAAGCACTTTAGAAGGAAATACAGGAGAAGAATGGGGTACAGACGAGAGTAGGGGGATGGGGGGGCAATCTAAAGAAAGATGCCCAGATGCTGAGATGCTGACTTTGAGCAAAAGCCCCCAAAGGGGAAAAGTACTGACGCATGGGAATCTAAAGGGAGAAGATTCCAGGCAGAGGGAAGAGCAGGCCAAAGACCCAAAGGGGAAAACCTAGAAGGGCTGAAAATACAAAGAATGCCCTGAGGGTACATGCAGTGAAGTTTAGGACCAAGGTCAGAAATAGAGTTTGGATGCTGTTGGGCCGCACCAGCTAGTGAGATGGGGTGAGATGGGGTCTATGGGGATCATTAGGGAGTTTGAGAAGAATCAGGTCATCTAAAGGACAGGACTCCCCTGGCTGCTGAGGAGGAAGGAGGATGAAAGTGGAGGAAATGGTCATAGAGACACAAGCTAGAAGGCTCCAGGAGTGACCTGAATAATAGGGCAACAGTGGAAGTGAAGTGGACAGCCCATCTCTGGGATGTCCTCCTGCTCTCATAGGTCCGGGTACCAACCCAACCTCTGCGTTCACTCTCAGGTCTTCGCTTTCCAGCCTCAATCTCTGTCTTGAATTAGCCACAGGTGTCTGATGAGCTATTCGTTACTCTGTTTCAGGCTTCCATAGGCACTGTAGTAGTTGATTTTTACTGCAAACGCATGGGGGCGGGGATTATAGGTTAGGCTAATTGAGCAAGGAAGACCTACCTTAAATGCAGGTGGTACCATTCCATAATCAATGATCTCCAACTGAATATAAAAAGAAGGGAGGGAGAATAAATTGCTTTCTGGTGCCTGCTGACTATGGACACAATATAATCAGCTGCCTTTCTCCACCATGATAGTGCCCTCAACTATGAGCCAAGATCGACCCTTTCCTCGGGTATTTTGAAATAGAGGCAATAAAAGTAACTAAGACACGAAGGCAGCACCACAGTTCCCACTCTCTCCTCTGAAGGCAGCACCTCAGTTCCCACTCTCTCCTCTGAAGGCGGCACCTCAGTTCCCACTCTCTCCTCTGAAGGCGGCACCTCAGTTCCCACTCTCTCCTCTGAATCCCCCCTTCCCATGATCCTCTGGACACTGCTAAAAACCTGCAGCCTCATCTCATTAAGACATCTTTTTCAATGACTGCTCTCAACCCGTGTGCTAATGGGCAATCTGCACCGATGTGTAAACACTAACACATGTCATTATAACTTAGTTTATTAGATTTTGTTGTTGCTGTTGTTTATGGTAGCTTGAATGATTGTGAATAAGGTAGGGAAGTTTTAATAAGGATAGGATGGTGGCATACATCGTCAGTTCCCTGAGGATAGACGATAGAAGTTACAGAGAGAGGTTTTTGCTTGTTTGTTTGTTTGTTATTTTTTTGTTTTGTTTTTAATTTCACAGCTTTATTTAACAGAGCACTGCCCCTGATTTTTAAATGACTGCTTTAGTTACAGAGACTAACTCTGTCATGTATGCAGTATGCACAAATTAAGTCCCAATATTTATTGCAGTTTTTTCTATGTAAATTTAATTTTCTTTTATCATAGGAATTTTGTTTAATTTTTATTTTTTAGAAACAAAGTCTTGCCAGATAGCTCTGACTGGCCTGTACCTCATGATAAAGACAATGCTGGGCTCAGAATCATCAAGTTCTTTCTGCTTCAGCCCTTTAGGTACTGAGATTACAGTTGTGAAACTAATTACCCACATTAGGAAAATTTTCCTCATTCCCAATTTGTAATTTTAAAAATCTATATATTATATATATTTAAAGAGTGATTTTATTTTGTTTTATTCTATTTAGACATGGTCATATATATATAGCCCAGGCTGCCCTTGAGCTTATTATGCTAGCAGAAGATGATGTTGATCTTCCTGTGTGCTGGGAACCACAGGTGTGTATCACCATGCTGGGCATTAAGTCCAGGCTTTATACATACTTTATACATATCTGCTTTAGTTACAGACACTAACTTTATCATGTATGTAGTATGGACAAATTACTTGACCCACTGAACTGTGTCCCTGGCCCTTCACTGTTTTTACCTGTACCAAGGGAGCTATTTTCGTTCTGGAAAATGGTCCAGACATAGTGTGCATTGTTCCTTCTTCCAAGATCCTTGCCCCTTCCCTAATTTATGGGAAACCGAGAATAAAACATACCTTAATCTTCAATGCCCAAATCATGCATTTAAAAAAGTAACAAATACAAGGGAGATGTGTTTTCCTAGATTGTATTTTTAGCACATCATGCTTGCATGTGGGAAAGTCTTGTAAAAATCATTAATGTGAAACTAACTAGGCCAATGATAGCTATTAATTTTTATTAGAAAATTACCTTCAAAATGAATATTTAGATGTAAGCTTAACATAGTTAAAAATGCAATTAAGTCTGATTCCTTGACACTTGAAAGCTTTTTTTTTAAAAATATATTTATCATTTATTTGCCAAGTTTTTATCAAAGCCCGGCTCTATAGCAGGCTGAATGCTGAAGTTGGGGATGGAGTGAAAGCAAAGACAAGAAGCCTCCACAGTGGGCTCTCCTACACTGCAGGCAGCAGAAAGTATGTGAAAAATAATTCTTGCTGGTACTAAGTGCTTAAAAAAAAATTAACCAAGTGGAGAGATAGACAGAGTGACAGAGGCAGGCTTACAGGGTTTCCTTTGGAAGAGTCCTTCTCAGGTGACTGTATTGACAGCCACACAAGTGGGAAACACCTCCCAGCAGAGGGACACTGGCATAGAAGGAACAGAAAGGAAACTGAGGCAGCTACAGGAAAGTCATAACAAATGAGGCACAGGAGGCTGGAAAGAGTTGGGATCCAGGTCATGAAAGATTTTGTAGGTCTTGCTGAGGAGGGAGTTTTGGTTTTATTCTCAGTGTGACAGAAGAAAAAGAAAGGATTTATGCAGAGGAATGGTAGAGCCTGATGTTTTCTTTGAAGCCTGCTTTGATGTAGCCCAGACTGGCTTGGATCACCTGACTCTCCTAAGTGCTGGGGTTATAGATATGCATGACAATGCCTGGTTTTTTGGCTTGTTGTTGTTGTTGCTAAAACATACATATAAAACTTATCATTTTATCTAATTTTTATGTGTGAGCATATGTGTGTCCAACAGAGAACAATGGGCAGGGGGTGGTTCTCTCTTGTTATCATGTGGGCCCCAGCAATCAAACTCAGGTCTTCAGGCTTGGTGGCAAGCACCCTTACCTCCTGAGCCATCTTGTGAAGTCCCAGTTTTAAATGTACAGTTAGTTAACATTTGCATTGTTCTTGTTAATGATTCTGTCTCATCCTTTAGCAATAGCACTTGCTCTATACTGCCAAACTGAAGCTCCAGCCCTACTACATGTTTCTCCTTGTCCCCACTGTGCTCCTATATGTATTCTGGTTATCCCATCTAATTAGAATCATGCAGTGGTGTCTGTCTATGTTGTAGCATGTAGCCTGCCTGCCTGCCTGCCTGCCTGCCTTCCTTTCTTCCTTCCTTTCTCCCTTCCCAATTTCCTTCCTTTCTTTTATCTTTCCTTTCCTTTCCTTTCCTTTCCTTTCCTTTCCTTTCCTTTCCTTTCCTTTCCTTTCCTTTCCTTTCCTTTCCTTCTTTTCTTTTAATAGGATCTCATGTAGCCAACACTGGCTTCAAAAATCAGAACATAGCCAAAGATGATTTTAGACTCCTGACTTTCTTGCCTCCACTTTCCAAGTGCTAGGACACATGCTTATACAACCATGCCACCATAAGCAGGAACTCACTTTGTAGCCCAGGCTGGCCTCAAACTCAGAAATCTGCCTGCCTCTGCGTCCCAAGTGCTGGGATTAAAGGCGTGCGCCACCACACCCGGCAAAAATGTGTAGCCCAGGCTGGCCTCGAACTTGTGATCCTCCTGCCTCTGCCTCCCTCAGCAAATCCTACC
>LR750365.1:58415-123297 GCA_902729485.2 Mus minutoides
TTTTTTTGGTTGGGAGACTATTAATGACTGCTTCTATTTCTTTAGGAGATATAGGGCTGTTTAGGTCATTAATCTGATCCTGGTTTAACTTTGGAACTTGGTATCTGTCTAGAAAGTTATCCATTTCATCCAGATTTTCCAGTTTTTTTGAATATAACCTTTTGTAGAAGGATCTGATGGTGTTTTGAATTTCCGGTTTAACCCGTGATCACACCTTATGCACTGGGATGGCTCAAGCATAGTGCTTTATACTAGGGGAACTTGGTGAAAGAGATCTGTTCACTTTCTAGTGGCCAGAAAGGAAAGGGGGAAAGAAAGCCCCAGTGTCCTAATGTCCCCTTTGAGGATACACCTCCAATGACCTCATTCCTCTTATTAGTCTCTATTTCCCAAATAGCTCCTCTTATGCCAGTAACATTGGGGGATACTGGCCAAGTCTTTAGCACAGGAGACCCTGAAGGACTATTCAAACTACAGTACCCTTACTACAGATTTAACATCCAATGACAACTCTTGTCTGTGTCATCATGTGCTTTAATGACATTAAACACTAATTTTGCATTCCATTTTTACAGCACATTAGTATTCTAAAGACAGAAACCCGCATGACTGACCATCCAAGTCTTTCCGAGGGGAAAGGGGAAGATATGGTTACAGTCTGATACAATGGCATTAGAAACCACTTGGGGAAAACTTGAAGTGATGGGGAAATGATATGCTGATATTATTAAATGGAAACATCTTAGGGACACAGCATGCAAATTGCCTGCAACACATCACAGACCACAAGGGCTTTGCTTGCCTTCTACTACCTTAGCTTGTTTTTTTTTTTTTTTGGAACTATTTTTTGTTTTTTAAAGTTTTATACATCCATTAGTACCCGTCTCAGAAATTTTCCCCAGGCAGGTATCTTTTCTACTGGGGAAAGCTGTTTAACTGTGAAATTAATAGATGTGGCTTTATTATTTATTGTATTATTTGTTGTATGTGTAAAGGGTATGCATGTGGAGGTCAGAGGACAACTTATGGAAACCAGGTCTTTCCTTCCATCATGTGGCTTTTGGTGATAAAACTTGAATCACTAGACACTTTATGTGCCATCTCTCCAATCCCCAAACTAGTTTTAGTTTATAGAAGACAGGGCTAGAAGAAGAGCTACTTTCCAGAAGTCTTTGTAACATAGTGTTTTGGAAACAACCTTTAGAATGGGGATTAGAAAAACAAAGACCAAGGAGAATGTGTGCTGAATGTAAACACTCACCTTTCTCTGCTTTTGACCACTTATAGGATGTGACAAGCTGCTGTTCCTGTGACTTATTTCCCATGATGGAGTCTGTGTTGACTAGTTTCTTGTCAACTTGATCTGAGCTAATTTGTGAAGCAGGACTCTTGGTTGAGAAGGTTCTGACCTACCGGCAAGCCTGTACATTATATTCTTTGTTAATGATGGCTGCAGGAGGGCCCAGCCCACTGTGGGTGGTTCCACTCTTGGACAGGTGGTCATGAGTGTATAAGAAAGTAAGCAAATCGCAGGGAGCAAGCCAAGAGGCAACATTCCTTCTTGACTTCTGCTTCAGTTCCTGCCTCCCGGTTCCTGCCGTGAGTCCCTGCCCTGACATCCATTAGTGATGGTGAGTAACCTGAGAGCTGTAAACTGAAATAAACCCTTTTCTCTCAAGCTTGCTTTTGCTCATGGTGTTTGATCACAGCAATAGGAACCTTGACTAAGAGAGATTCTAACTGGAGCTGTGATCCTAAATAAACCCTTAACCTATCAGAAAAAAAATCAAATAAGTTATGAAAATGTCCCTGTGTTCCTAACCACAAAGAACTGATATATACTCAAGTGACAGATATGCAAATTATCATGATCTTATCATTGGCCATTGGGTTGATACATTATATCATACTTCGAAAATATATGCAACTACTACATGCCTAATTACACCTCATATCTTCATATGTGTCCACTTTGAACAGTATGAACTTCTCAACAATGTTGTAAAGTTATATACTTAGAACATTGAGAACTAAGAGGCTTCCATGCAATCCCCATGAAAAATGTCCTTTAGTAGTAACCTATAACGTAGTTGATTTTTTTCCCTACCTACCTAATTCAAAATAAAGGATAAAAATGATTTTATATCTTTTTTGTTTTTAAAAACATCCTTTAATCTTTTTCTTTATTCTTGAGAATTTCATGTAGGCGTAGATGAACTATGATCATATCTATCACCCATCCCTCTCATTCCCCCATGCCTCCCCCATGTTAGTGCTGACCATTTACATGGGCATGGGCCATCCACTGCACCATGGAGGATGTCCACATCCTCCAAAAAAGAATGATTGTCTCTTTCCCAGAAACTGTTAGCTGCCAACAGCTCCTCAGAAAGGGGTGGGCCTGGAGATCATTACCCATCTGCTGGGGAGAGCCCTGGGGCTAATTATATGATGTTAATTCTCTTCTCCTGTGAGTGGTTGTGAACAAGGAATGAGTCAGCACTCAGGTGATTTCCTGTAAACCTGCTTCCCACCTTAATTCTTAGAATAAAGAAGAGCTGATGATTGGGCAGATAAAGGGAAAGTGGTGTGGAAGGTGGGGGGGTGGGGGGAGAAGAAGGAGAAAATGGAAGAGGGAGAGGACGCAGAGGAGGAAGAAGAAGAAAAGCAGAGCAGAAGCACATGGCCTGGAGAAACCCCAAGTTCTGAGGGGTCTCATTGATGTGGAAGGTGGTAATGTAGCAGTAGATCTGCCCATTCTAGGCACACAGCATGTATTCATATTAACTGAGTCATGTTTTCATTGCCAGGGCATATTTGGGTTGGAGGTTTACCGCAACACCCATCTGTGCTGGAATTTGTCTGGCTTGAACCTATTGTGCAATGTGAGTTCATGTGTGCAGTATCTATGTCCTGTCCAAAAGACAGTGTTTCACAGTCCTGATCCCCGTCATCTTTCCATCCCCTTTTCTGCAGAGTTCCATGAGCCATGGTGGGGAAGGCAGGGAGGGAGCGGGTTGTATATACTAGGGAACCACTCTACTGCTGAGCCACACCAAACTTCTCTTAGATCTTGGATTTTGCTGTCAGCTACGTTCTCAGCATCAGCAGATACTGCTGAGTCAGACATGCTTATGAAAACAGAGTGGCAGGGTGGTGACTTGAGTGGGTCGACCCTTACTACACCTGGAACTATGTTATTTCAGCCACCATGGACACCAGTGACTTAGAATAATCCATTCAACCTCCTTCTGGCTTGTTTTCAATAACAAATTGGGGGTGGGGGTCTTGGGAAAGGGATTATAGATATCATTGGTATAGTGTTCACCTTATTTGATTCAGGTCCTGAGTCTGATCCCCAGTACCACACAATTACATAAGTTAGGAATCATAATGGTACCCTTGTCATGACTAGTAAACACACTGGCAAAATAAAATATATGGAAAGCACTGCACAGTTTATAAATGGGGTTGAGATGGTGGTAATATTATGTTCAGTGTTAGGGTCTGGATCAGAAACCATCCCTACTTGTGGTTATATAGCAGCCCCTTCTGTTTACATTCTGCTCGTAAATTTTATGTGTTTAGTCAGATTGACGTTGGTTCCCATATTTCTTTGACAAAAGACTGGGAAATTCGTAGTTTGGCTTCTTCCTTTTTTGGACACAAGGGGCTGTGCATCTAATAAGACTTGAAGTTGACCATGTTCCCCTCGCCTCCCCTACTCCCTGTGTTTGAACCTCTTTTGTGTTCTTTTTGCCAATCGAGAGTCTCCTTCGATTATCTAGAGTCTTCATGCTGTTTCTTATGGCAGTTTCTCCTCCAGAGGGAGGTAGAGCCTCTTGGTCCACACTTTTATCCAGGGATGGTCTAGGGTCCACTGACTGAAAGAATGTGCCTTAGGCAGGAGGTGGAGTTCAGCAGGAAAGCATGCGCTTAGCAGGTGTAAGGCTTTGGGTTCAATTTTCAGCACTAAAAACAAATAGTGCACTGGAATGTGCTAGAAGTGATAAAGATGCAAGTTCAGGAGACTGAGAGGCCTGGTAAGAAGAAAGGGGCCCAGACATCCCAGGGTGCTCATGGAACTTCACGGAGTCAGGAGTTTATCTATCAGTGGGGTGGGGCACCCCAAGTGGAGCAACAGTACAGCACACAGAACTGAAGCGGCACCAAATTTCAAGATGGTGAATAAATCGGAGAATCATAACTGATCTGGTCCTCAATTTCTGGAGAGCTCTTTACTACTAACTTCTATCACATGTGCACACATGTACACTGTGCATGTGTACTTGTGCATGCTTGAGCACCCCTCTGTCTGGTCAGTTTAAGACCTCACTGTCCTTCTGACATATTGCTCCACATTTAAAACTCACTTCTGCTGTGACGCAGCCTTTAAGAACCTTGGAACCCACTGGTGGGTTTGACAATCGCCTCCTAGTTTAGTTCATAGTAGCATGACAGAGACTGTTTAATGTTTGACTTTGCTTTAACCCGAAGAATCAGCTCTCTGAGGTGAGAGAATTGACTTCCCAATGAGGTGGCAGCAACTTGGAAAGGGTCCTCTCTGACTTAGAGGTCGCCAGTTCTAGGAAGACAAAGGAAGTGGTCTCCTGTCTTCAGACTGTGTTCACCTGCACGTACCATACTTCATTTCACTGAGATAGTGGTTTCCAATGATGGTTATTAGGGTTTCTGGACACTACTTAAAATACCACATTTAATTCTGTCCTAAAGAACCTGAGATTCTGATTCCATGAGTGTCTGGGTGTGATGTTAGCTTTCATCCCTGGTCTTAAGTAACTCTGAAAACTACACACGCACACACATACACACTTTCACAAATGCATGCATAGATATACATAAATAAATGCACACATGTAGACATGCATATATAAATACATGCACACATACTTTTACATGGTACTAGACATGCACATAGTATAGATACACAGTTTTACATACACTCATACTTACACACACACACACACACACACACACACACACACACACAAACCTAGCTCATCTGTGGAAAGCATAGTTCTAGAGGAAGCACCCTGACCCCATCATTGCATAGTAACAACATGGGAGATCTGGTTTAATTTTATAACATTTGAACATGCTTTGTGATATCCTTGTGAACGGAGGAAAGGGTTGTTTCAGTCTAAGAGTCAGGGCCTGGTCTCCATATCTGTCTAGCTTTCTGGTTGTGTTGGTCATCTAGGGTTTGGGATGGGAGATGTAGCTCAGAACAGATGACTTGTCTACCATGCTTAAGGCCATGAGTTCCATCCTGGCATGGGGACAGAGCTGGGGACAGGGCCCCAGCACAGACCGCTGAGAGCCATTTCAGACTTGAACTTATCAAGTTGGAAAGATCTATGTATCTCTCTTTTTTATTCCTTCAGATTCTATCTTAAATTGTGTGTGAGTGTGTGTGTGTGTGTGTGTGTGTGTGTGTGTGTGCACTGTCAGGAATATGCTCTTATCCTTTCAAAGAATTTTGACGTTTTGCTACCAAAGAGACAGTTGAGAATTCTATATTCTCTAGCTAAATTTAAATATCTTAGTTTCTGCATACATATGGCCACATTTGCAATATATAAAAAATTATCACCTGACTTATGAGTAAAAGAAATATCAATAGTAACTCATAATTCCTACCTGAGCATCAGAGAAGCATCAGCCTTAGCAAGTTTCAAAGAAACTTAGTTACATAGAAAAGTCTCTGAAGGGCCATAGAGATGGCTAATTTTGTAAGGGTGCTTGCCACCAAGGCTGAAAACCTACTACTAAACCCTGGGACCCGTGTGGTAGAAAGAGAGAGAAATAACAGCTGTAGCTTGTCCTTTGCCCCCCCCCCATGTGTGTGCTATAGCGTTTATATACCCAGCATAAATGTAAAAAATAAGTAAAGAAAAAAGGAGAGGTGCCTGAAGAGTTCAGACAAGTAAGATGAAGATTTATCTGCTCCACATTTCCACTTGTCTCTAGGTCTTTCTATAATCTTAGAATGCGGAGCACTCAACAAATGTTATACTTCAATAAATAGTTTTGAAAGCCCACATACACAAAATTGTTTTTGTTGGGTTTCGTTGAGTGTCTTCAGAAGTCCATATGGAGCTGCGGTTTCGTGGGAGCCGGCTCCTGTCTTCTGGCAGCCTGACTTGTGTGTTCCATGTGGGAAGATTTTGCTCACCTGCCCCAGGGATGGTGGTGTACCTTTCTGTTCAGAAGAGGCTGCCAGACTGAACGATGGTGCAATTAACTGGCGCTATCATGAATTGTTCCAACCTGATTCTGTTTGTGGTTGACTTTATGACATGAAGCAATAGGAAACTTTATGAGTTTTCTTTTAATGCATGCATCTGTGTGTGTGTGTGTGTGTGTGTGTGTGTGTGTGTGAGTGCATGCATGCGTGCATGTATGTACATGTGGAGGTTGGAAGACAACTTTAGGGAGTCTGTGCTCCCCTTTTACTATGGGTGATCAAACCCATGCTGTTGGTAAGGCTCTGCACTTTTAGCCACTGAACCATCTCATTGGCCCTCATTCATGATTTTTAGTAAAATCCTCTCCCAAATGTCTGCTATTTACAAAAATGTAACTATCCTTGTCTCTGATTAAGTTCTTACAGTAAGAAGAGCGGGCTTATCATTCATGGCTAGTACAGGCTGGGCTGTAGCTCCGAGGCAGAACACTTGCCTAGCATATCCATGCACCTGGATTTGGGCCTCAGCACTGTAAAAAGTGGTCGTCTTTTGAGGATCATGATGTGTTCTGTACTTATCAGTAAGCAGAAGTTCATGTGCTTAGCTACAGTGAGCACCCTGAAAAAAAATGTAAGCAAAATGCATTTATCTACTTAAAAAGGAACTCATCTTGCAAAACATAAGGTTTTTAAATAGCTCAGTTTTGCAAAAGGATGAAAGACTGGCCCTAGTGCAAGACTTGTGCTCATTTTCAAGGTTCAGTGTGGTTCATAGTTGTTCTTGCTTCCCCACAAGCACTGACAAAATTCTTGTGGCTAAAATGTGTTAGGTCAGGCCTGCCAGTGGCAGTAAAATCGTTACAACATTCAGCTTCTGCAGTGACACAGGAGGCTTGGCTGCTCCAGAATTGTCTTTTTCAATGTGAGGAAGTTCAAACAATCAAAAACCGAAATGGGCTCCTTTGAGCCCCCCCCCAAAATATACATGACACACTCAGCCCAGAACACCGTCGCTCTCAAATCCCATTCTCAAATCTGTGTTCTGATGAAGAACAGAGGTGAAATTCATCCAGAGTTAAAATTTACCCCCACACACACACCTCCAGAGAAGAATCTTTTCTTTATGGATGTTTCTGGAACTGTCAGCACTTATCTCACAAATGGTTCAAAATATGACTCCGCAGGCCATCACTTATCCTGACAAACAGGCGTCATAAGAGCCAAACAGCAGCAGTTTCCTTTTCAAAGCCCATCAGGGCAGTGTCTTACATCTCTTATGTCATTGAAATGACCATACCCAGTGATCAAATTTAATATCAAGTTGATATTTTTCTAATGGCATGATGGTGTTGAGAGGTTTATCTTCACAAGGGATCAAAATAACTCACTTTTAAAAAATGGCCCAATTTTTATAATCTCTTTTCATATCAGCCATCCTAGATCATTCGAGATCTCCTGCAGTGTGCACGGAGCATCCTCTGGGTGATTTGACTGTGTTTAGATGCTGCTGCTTCTATCATAACTGGCTCTGAGTCAGGTTCCTGAATGATGACAGTGAATTTCTCAGTTCACATTTGTGTCAAACCAAATTATTTTGCCGTTTGCCAACCCCTTTCTTTTACAACAGACTTCTATGCAGTGTGGCCTGTATTTATTTTTTAAGCCAATGAAAGTTTTGAAAGGCAGGGAAGTAGTAACTAATATAATTCACACGTTCTCTTTTCTTTTCGATGACAGTCTGTCTTAAGACATCTCAAAACATGGCCCAAGTTTGAGCCTGCATGTTCCCAAAGTTTGCCTGTGTTGGTAGATAGGCAAAGACTTGGGACAGTGACAAGAGGGTACCAAAAAGACCCAAGGCTCATAGCAGCTCACCATGGCATTTGGCATTTCCCAATTCCATACAGGAAGGACTGCCCCTTTCCCATCGGCTGACCATGGGTTTCTTAAGGAATGGACTAAGTCGTGTCACTGGGCATGCTCCTGCAGCATCCTAATATGGTGTGAATTGCCTGCATGATCCTGCTCTTCTTCCTTCCGAGGTCAGATCCCCTTCTGCTGGGAAGCCTTCCTTGAGTAGCCTAAGGTAGAGCATAGCTCAGAGTTGCCTCTTTGAAGAGCTGCAGAGGTCAAGTTCCCCAGGTATCTTAGGCAACCATGTAGCTCTCCTGCTGGCTCCTCCACCTGCCCTTACAGCTTCATTGGCTTCATCCTGGGGAGAGTCCTTGTCTGTATTCCCTCCTTATGGGCAAGTATGTATCTCTACACACTGTGTTTGGAAAAGGCTCATAAATGACCCAGCCATTGAATTGAGTACCTCTGCATCTTGCAGCTTCTGAGTTGAGCCCAGTTGAGTAGTCTTAGTATGAAAGAGGGGTGCTGCTAAACCCCATATGTGGGATTTCCTCTTTCTTATTTTTTTTCTAACCC
Source organism: Mus minutoides (assembly GCA_902729485.2). NCBI lineage: Eukaryota > Metazoa > Chordata > Mammalia > Rodentia > Muridae > Mus > Mus minutoides. Next base: position 67,054 of record LR750365.1, read on the forward strand.
CAGACCCCAGTGCTTGTGTGAGAATGGGGTACACAAGGGGCTGGAGTAGACAGAGATGCTGAATTAACCCAGAAACTCAGCTCTGGCCAGTGATAATGTTAAAGTTTTAGAACAGTGCTTCCCACTACAGCATACTCATCTCTCTCTCTCTCTTTTTTTTCTATCTGAACCTGTCAGTTCTAAGTTCAATTCTGAGTATCAAGACACTGTATAACCAGGAAAGTTTGATCTAACATTTATTTATTTTTATGAGCATACAAGTTTCTTATAGATATATCAAAATAACTGGCACCAAAGGAGTTGGTTCTGCGTTGTGGAAAACAAAGCCTTCTGCTGTAGTACATTTTTCCATTAAAAAAAAAATGATTTTTTTCCCCTCAGTCTTGCCAGCAACACTCTAAATGTAAGAGCTAGATTTGCAAGTAGGCTTATATTCATATTTAGAGAATATGCATATTCAGAGGCTTATTATTCAGGAAATATTTGGTTATCTTCAGACTAAGTAAAACTTATGGCTAAAAATAAGAGAGGTAAAATATAAATAGTGGGGAAAGTTAGGGCGCAGGCACAGCAGTCGTGACAGGAATAGGAAGGTGGGGACGGGAACTAAGCCTTAGATTGTTTGGCTTTTGGGTCTTTGCACTACCTGAAATTCCATCCCCTTAAGTTGAATGCTGACTGGGCATCTGGCACACATGAGATAGCAAAACCTAATTTGTACCCTATGCTTTTAACGTTGGTTAAGCAAGACATAATGAACCGATATGGTGACCCCAAAACGTTCTTCTCTCTTCTGCCATCTTGAAATTGCTATGGAATCGAGAGTTTGACGTTCAGTTCAAGGGGGTAGATTCTGACTAGTTTAAGCCTGTCTTATTAGTTCCCTCACCTATCCTGAATACAAACACCCACGATTAAATGTCAATATAGAATTCTTTCCCCTATAGTGACCAGTTTGGGAATGATGTGGGACCCACCTAATTGTTGAAGAATAGCGAGAGGTAAAGGAAGTCTCCTGAGGGTTCTGGGGAAAAGTTTCCTGGCTCCTAAAACAGAATAGACAGTGTTCTATCCATAGCCCCCAACAATTGTGGCCCCTGCTGTTTGTCTCAACACAAAAGTTTCATCATAGCCCGGCAAATGTGTCCTAATATCTCTGGGGTTTGAGGCCAGCCTGGGCTACAGACTGAGTTCCAGGCCAGCCAAGGTTACACAAAGAAACTCTGTCTTGGGAAAAAAAAAGGTTGAATCACAAATTGGTAGACTCATTGAGAGAGGGATAAAGCTTGACTAACTTTTCTGAGTTCTGGTTCAAAGTAACCCTTCCTTTCCCCTTCAGAGCTCTTCTTTGGATACTAACCCAAATCCTAAGTGTTTGTCCTGGAACTCCAGCTAGACTTCCGTTACTGTCCCTAACTTCAAAAGCCCTCTCTTTCTTTCCTCTATTTCCTTCCTCTGGGTACCTGCTGTGCTGCTCTGTCATTGGTTTTTCTTGTTGTTGTTTATCTAGTTTTCTTCTTCTCTCATCTACTAATAAAATGGTCACTCCAACAACAACAAAAGTCCAAGAGGAAACATTGTGGCCATTAAATATAAGGACCCTAAGTCCTAAACTATAAACAACCCAGAGAATCCCAGAGTCAGAAGAGACCTCAAGTCTTGGGAGTATCTCCAGATTTCTTGTATAGATTAGTCCCGAGAGGCGAAGTGCCAGGCCCAGGGTCTGACAGGCAAGCCGAGCAGGCTCAGGACCTGGTTTTCTGGAATTCAGATGGGTTCTTTGTGCTACGCTGAACAGTTTCCTTTCTGAAGCTGGGTAATGAAACAGGCAATTGGTATTTGAAAATGTCAGCCTAGGAAGACGGGCGAGGAAAACACTGCATTTTTATTTCACGGGGATTTGGGAAACTCATAATAGAAATTTTGGATATTTTGTTTTTAAATAAGACTGTAGCCTTTACTAAAAGGTTGAGCATATGTGTAAAACCACCTGCGGGGAGTGGTGCTGCCAAACGCCATGCTCCGTGGAAATTAGTGAGGTTCAACCCAACCTTGCCCCAGACGGTGACTTCCCTCGCAGCTATCAGACAGCGGGGGCTCCTTCAAGTGAGACTCCACGCCACCATCGACAAGGTCAAATCCCAGGGCACAGTCAGACTTGTAGGATGTTCATCCTGGCTTCCCCTACACTTTCTGTGAAGTATGGCGCTTCTTCATATCCTGAATGAGTCTTTGAATTAGGGAGGTAGGAGCATCCCTTAGAGCCTCGGTGTGTTCACACTGCGTCCATTCCCAGAGTTAGGTGGCTCCACTCATGTCTCCGGTGTTTTATTTTAATTGCGCTGAGATCTTAAAATGCAGTGTTGAATCTCGGAGACTCCAGGTTCCTGTTACTAATAATTTCCCTGCTTGCCCTCGGGTTTGCTCTGAAGACTAGAAGAGCCAAGGGTTGGGAAAGCAACATGTGAGTTCTACAGCCCGTCTCTCAAGATCCGAGCCAGGCTCTCAAGGAGCCAGAAGCAGCCCACTAGACTAACATCCCCAGATTGCCACTAGGCTGCTGATGCGGGCGGGGGGGGGTGGTGCAAGGGGGGGAGTATGGGCTGGGAACCAGCCCTTTCTTGAAATCTGTGGTGTAGATATTGGTAGTGACATGCAAAAATCCTGCCATAGAATGGTTTAGATTTCTCCAGTAACCTAATACAATAGACCAACACTGGATTCTACCATTTCTTAATTTTTCATTTCTTAGTTATCATTTGTTTTTTAAGAATTTATTTACTATGGGTTTAGGGGGGCAGTGGAGTTTGCCACATACTATGGCATTCATGTGGCGATTAGAAGACAACTCAAAGGAGTCCATTCTCCTCCACCATGTGAGTCTCATGGATTAAATTCAGGTTGCCTGGCTTGGCAGCAAACACCTTTAACTGCTGACTGTCTTACTCATCCCAAACACGTCTTTTATAGGAATGCCCCAGATGTAATAGGACCTATAAAATGCCAAGAGAAAACAGCATAAACAGCCGAGACTAATGAAGCCCATTTCCAGGTGGTGCCAGCCTTGTTGGAGTCTTTAGTCTTATCCCACCCCAACCCCCGTACCGTCTCTTGAGAGTACCTCCAATTGTTTCCTGTACCTTGACAAGGGACTTCGGACCGTAAGTACACAACTGGTCGTTCAGGGACAGAAGAGTCTGGAGAACACTTCTAAGAGAATGGTGCTCAAGTTCTTTGGACGTCGAACATGTCAAAAACGTGGAACCCAATTGGTAAATTTCGTAAGACATCTTAGCCAAAACAACTCTTACAACCTACCCTCTATTATTTAATCTGTTTTAGATTGCATTTCCTGTGTTTTTATACTAAACGCCTATTTGAAAGTAGTTGGAGGTTTTTTTTATACAAATATATTCTCTGTCCAAAGATAAAGGGGAATGAGTTTGGGGCAATACAGATAGCAACAGGAAATACAATGACCTGGTGGGAAATTAGCTTAGCCAGTAAAGTATAGGCAAGCATAGGGGACCGAGAGTGGATCTCCTGAATCCAAGTACATAAGCCTGCGGAGTTGGCATACATTTGGAATTCCAGTGCTGGGTAGGCAGACCGGGTAGATCCTTGAACCCTCTGCCCGGCAAGCCTGGCTTATTGGGGATATCTAGGCCAGTGGGAGACCGACTCTCAAGGAAGAAAACGCAGAAAACAGGGTAGACAGCAATTGAGGAGCAACACCCAAAGCCGCTCACTGTGTCATCCAGGCTGGCCTCAACTTCATCATAATCATCCCGCTTCAGTCACCCAAGGTGCTGGGATTACAGCCAGGAGCCGCCACATCAAAATTTGAATATTCACTTTTAAAACACCTGCCATTCACCCACCGAGTCCAGTAGTCAGCTTGCTTAACCTCTCTCTACTGAGTGATTTGCTGATTTACATTTTCCGGCATCCTGTTGTTTATCCAGTTACTATCTATCCTCACAGGCTGTATTTTGCTCTCACAGAAAGTACTGGGGAGTCTGTTACCCTTGGTAATTTGCTGCCCTAGGCAACTGCTTGTTTGGGCGCAGTTCTCTCAGCTGGAGTCATTGTTCCAACTTATTTGTACGGTAAAGTTGTTTCTTAGGTCCCTCCTTGCCTATTCTCAGAGCTCGCAGGGTAGGCCTTGGTATTATTATTTTTATTTTTATTTTTGTACTTAGCAATTATGTTCTTTTATAAACTAGCTAATGGGAAGAAAAAATGAGCTATCAGATTAGGAAGGAAGTGTTTAAACTGTTGTCATTGCATGTTGGTGGGTAAAGTGCTTGGATGGAACATTCTAGTTGTCTACACGGATGGTGCTCGGCTCTGGTTCCCCGAATGGTCCTGCATCCTCAGCTTCCTCCTCTCTCGAGGTGTTCTGTGTCATTTATTTTTCTGTGGCCATGATAGAATACCCCAGCATTCAGCAGGTTAGGGGAGAAAGGGTTTATTCTGCCTTACAGCCCATTGCCTCAGGGGAGGCATGGCCCCAGGCATGTGAGGCTGATCCTCTGCACACGGTAAGCTGAGAGAGAAGAGGAAGTGGGGCCAGATGGAGGGACAGGAAGTAGTCAAAGAATGGCCAATGCCAGCAAAGAAACTTGACTGAGCAGTGTCTACAATCATTGCCTGTGATTTTTTTTTTTTAAAGTTACCATCTGCTTGCTAATAATGTTTTAAAAATCAGGACCCGAATTCAACCCCTCCAGATTGTTTGTTTAAAATTATTTGGTCTATCTAACAAATGGTGAGAAATTACCAGGAGCTCCGAGAGAAAACTCCATAATTCATTCACACAGACTCGACGGTTTAAATTAGGCAAACGTATCATCACATTTATTTTAGTCCGTTTTCTTCTCTTGTTTTGATCTGCTGTTTGACTTTTTTGCCTTGCCAACCCAGATTCAACTGTCTGCAAAGACATCTCGCTATCACTTAAAAATCAGCTCTTTTTCCTTAGCTAATCTTGTACTCGGAAGAATTAAGACAACACTGCCTAGCTGTACTGTGGACTCACGTGCAACCCATAGAAAGCTAAATTGCTTTCGTGTGGCTGATTAGGTTTTATAGCAATGTCTCTGATGAACATATGCTCTTTCAAAATTGACAATAATTCTATCAGTTTAAACATTTAAGTCTCTGTAATATAGATATGTACAATGCACAGGAGATAAATTTTTATTTATTTATTTTTTTGGCAGGGGGTGGGGTGGGGTGTGTTGTTTTTGCTCTTTGAGACATCTTTCTACTTAGTCCTAGCTACCCTGGAATTCACTATGTAGACCACATTGGCCTGAAACTCACCAAAAAAATCTGCTTGCTTCTGCCTCCCAAATGCTGGGATTAAAGATGTATGCTACTGTGCCTGATAATTGTTATATAACTTTAAAATGCATATTTGTGTCAACTGGGTCTTATTGAATAGTACATGTCAGGAAAAGAAAGTATAAATCTGTAAAAACTGATTTCTAAAGGACGTAGTCTTTTTTGTTATGACTGTAATAAAATACTCAAGGCTAGGATGATGCATAAAGATAAGAGGTTTACTTTGGCTTGTGATTTCAAAAGTCTAAGAGCATGGTACCAACATCTGTTTGGCTTTTTGTGAGGACTGGGTGCTGTCTGTGTGTGAAACAAGAGTGTGCAAAAGGAATAAAAATACAACAGAGAGAGAGAGTGTGTGTGTGTACACACATGCACTCCAGGCTTGTTTAGTTATAACCAGCTCTCATGAGAACTAACCCATTTTTTTTGTTTGTTTTTGTTTTCCGAGTCTGTAAACTGAACTTCATTCTATAAACCAGGCTGGTCTTGAACTCAGAAATCTGGCTGCCTCTGCCTCCCAAGTGCTAGGATTAAAGGCATGCACCACCACGGCCCAGCAGAACTAACCCATTCTTACTGGAGCTACATCAATCACTTTCTATGAGTGGACCCTACCAGGGCATAATTACTTCATAAAGGTTCTACCACCTGACAGCACCATTATGCTGATAACCAAGGCGAAACATGAGTTTTGTCAGGATAAGCAAAATGTACACCCTGGATCTCCACCCCACCTCATCCATCTGTTGCCACAAACCTAGAGATGAGGGACACCAACTATTATGAAGGCCAAATAACCCAAGAGTGGTTCTTTCTATTTTTAAAATAAATTCTAAAACTCTCTTTACAGAAGACTTGTGTCAGTAGAAATCTGCAAGCCCCTAGAAATTAGAAGAATTCATATTATTTTATAGGTAAACAAATACTAAAAAGTTCATTAAATCCTGAAATCCTATCACCGTGTCTAAAGTAGGATTTTAAAATTCAGATTTAATCACTAGAAGTACAACTTGCCACAAACCACACCAATAGAGATTTCCAGATGTTGACACCAAAGTCACATTTATTTAATCATCATTAGAATGTTCAATTTGACTAACCAATTGGTTTCCGCTAATTAATCAAATATAGATTTTTAGCTTTCTTTTTATCCTGACAGGTAAAACAGGCATTCTAATACTAGTTTGAAGGAATGAGAAAATGTGAAGACCCCGTGTTCAGTGTGCAGTAATTACATAGCTCCTGTTATTCTTTGATCAGTACATAAAAAGACTAGGTCAAAGCCTTCAGAACTCCTAACCTGGAGCAGATTCAAAGTATGCCTGTAGTGGGATATATTTGGGGAATGAGAGAGTGTCTTTTGCTGCTTTCAAAAGATTAGAAGGAATAAAAAAGATTCAAATTCCATCAGTTGTTTCTACCTATCATCGGATAGTACCTATCTTCCTGCTGCCCACAAATCACTCACAGATCCACCACTTAGCATTGTCTATCTTTTAACTGTTTTCTATTGCTACCTATTACCTTCTTACTCAAGAATAGAATTTTTATCCAGTAACTGTCCGATTTACCCATGGCCAGTGGCAGGGGTCAGAGACACCCCCAGGGATGGCAGAGAGGACACTCTGAGATAATAGCCAGTGGCCACTTAGACACTTGCCAACACGAGATGTGGCATATACCTGAAGAAGCAGCAATTTTGTAAGATTCAGCGTAATGGAAACTGAATCCAGATTCAACCAGGTTAAAGATTCAAAACCAAAGCTCTGTCAACTTGCCCTCGTTTCTTCTTGTGCTTCTAAGCACGTGTCAGATAATGAGCAGGAGGTTAGGAAATGGTGACTGCAAGTTTCGACCTGTACTTGACTCTATACAACACACAGTTTGTTTCAATTTCTACTTAGAAGCATTTGGACTCAAGAGGCACTTTCTAGATATTAGAAATATTTTTTTAAATAGAATTCCCTATGGTCTTGAGCCATATTATTGAGTGTTGGGGGTTTGAAGTGTTAAGTTTAAGTGTTAAGCCTGATTTTGAAGAGTATTTTAACAAGATAATTTTATGCCTTCCTTCTTTCTGTGTCTTCACCTTTGTTGGTCACCTACCTGATAGATCTTTCTCTTTGAAACACTGTGGCCTCCCTGTCACGAGTAAGAAGATAGCATACTATAATTACCACTGTCTCTGAAACCTCGGTTTTTATATTCCTCTCGATGTGACTTTTCTATAGCACAACAACCATCTATTACAGTGTGTAAGTCTCATGCACAGGGACAGACAGGCCTTCAGCATGCTAATGAGATTGGGGCATGCTCTCCAGCACACAAGCCCTGCTCACTGAGGCTCGGAGGCTTTTTCAGATAGGACATGTTTCAGACAGTTTTATCTGCACAAGTTCCACAAATCATACACTCAGGCAAATTATCAGCAATCGAGAGAGTCCACAGTTCCCAGCTGGAGCTCCTCTGGAAAACAGACCCCAGCATTAACAGGAGGTTTTCTGAAAAGGTTCCCCGTGGCACCTCTGCGCAAGGATGTTAAGCCAAACTGCTGCTGATATGGAAACCGGCTGTTTGAACTATAACTCAGTTAGATATGGTAATAGAGGAAGGCCATGATAGCGTGATGCGGGAAGTGACTAAACGTTTAATGCTCATTATGAGGCAGTATTCCTGGCCTCAGGAAGGTGATGTGGGTGGTATTGTGTGGGTGAGTGCAGTAAAGCAGGTCGGGGAGACTTTGAAGGGACCGAGCCCTTGTCTTTCCTTCTTGAGTCTCAGACATGATAAATATTAACTTGTTCAAGATCTGGCTTCATGGGCAATCGCTGACAGGATGCATGAAACATTTTGCAGCACCTTTAGAAAACAGTACTTTCAATATCTCAGAGCTGTTTATTATCACACTTCCTAAACAGCCATGAGAACTCATTAGGCTTGGGATAATCTTCATAAAGCTGATGGAATTTGGACTTGAAATGACGCAAAAGGATGCACGCTTAGATTTTTTTTTTCAAGTTTAGGGTTCTCATAGATAAGTGATGTTGCCCCATGTTCTCACCTTTTATGACAATCTGTCTGTCAGCGTAGTGCTGATATATAGGATTATTAGGGTTGGAACCTAAGCCATTGCATATGCTATACGAGCACTCTATTACTGAATTGTATCCCATGGCTTTAATATTTTATTTATGTGTGTGTATGTGTGTTTATACATGTGTGTTGCTCATGGACTACCCGATCCCCTGGAGCTAGAATTACAAGGTTGTAACTAGGGATCACATAATTCTTCTGTAAGAACAGTATGCTCTCTTAAACCTCTGAACCAATCTCTCCAGCCCCATTTTTGCATTAAAAAAAAAATTAATCCCGATAGTACGTTGTGTAATTTGAGAAAAATTCTCTTAGAAGGCAAAAAAAAAAAAAAAAAAAAAAAAGGATAAAATCTATTCAGGTTGGAGCTAGAGAGATGGTTCACTGGTTACGAGTATAGACTGCTCATGATAAGGGTAGAGCAAGTTCAATTGCCAACACGTGTGTACGGTAGCTAACAATCATCTGGAATGCCAGCTCCAGGGGGATCTCTCACCTCTAGCCTCTTGGGAAACCTGTACTTGTTTGTATAAACCCAAACACACAGACAACACCCACATGTGCTCCTGTGCACCCTGACAAACACATACATATAATTAAAAATGACTATTTCTTTTTATCTATTTTGGCTACAATACAATCTTTTTCAAAAATCTCTCTGTGCTACTAGCTGTAATTCCCTTTTTATAATACTGGAAACCTGTGCTCTAGGTGACCTGGGAGCTAAGAACGGGCTCTGAGTTTTGAAAGGATCATGAACAATCCACAGAGCTCATTTGAGGGGAGTAAAGTCTAAAATATAGGCTGATCCTTTGCAGTAAATGCATACTTACCCTGGGAGTGTGTTCCTTCAGAGAATGCACTGTTTGCCCTGTCAGTTGCAAAGGTGAATAAAACTATCCTTGCCCGCCAGGACTGGAAAGGCCATGAGACCAATGAGCAATCGGTGGAGGAAGATGGTGTTAGATAAGGCTCCAAAGGAAGAGAGCCAGGGGGGTTATGGTACTAGGAGTGGCTTCCTAGGGAGGTATTCTTAAGATGAACCTTGAAGATAAGAGATTTTGAAGGATTAGGTGGGCAGGGTGGAGAGATGTCAGAGACTTAGAATGAAGAGCCCATATGAGTCCCTGTAATAGCTACACCTCACTGGAAGGCAGGAAAGAGGGGAGCACGTTCTAGGAAGAGGCTGTGCGAGGCAGTTTCAGCTAGTAGGGGCAGGAAGGACAATGGTTCTCATCTTCCCTTGGTGTTTGACGTGACTGTTGTCACAGGAAATGACAAGGATGTGTCTAATCACTGAAAAAAAAACCAAAAAAACTAAACTTCTCTTTTGCAGGCTGAACCTACAAAAGATGGTAGCTTTCCGCTATAAATCTATGGGCAATGTTAAACTGTGCAGTCACCATTAACAAATAGAGCACAAGTCTCAATCTATTCCTTGGAAGTCTTGAAAGTACTCTTCAACAGCCGTACAAACAGAAGTAAGCCACCCAGCCTGGGGAGGGTGCCAGGATGGCAGAATTCCACTTCTGAATTTGTCCTTGGCTCAGTAAGTGGTTGACCTTCATTCAGCTCCAACTGCTCACTGTCTCAGTTTTCTCTGCTATGAAATGGGGACCACATCCGTTGCCTGCCTAGTGTCTGTCCATAGACGCTTCTCAGCATGTTCCGTTCACTGAAAGGAGAAACTTCCAGTTTCCTCAATTGTGTTTTTTACTGGGGGGAAATGAGATTATCAGAATTAAAATCAGAACGTAAGAGCTTTTCAAATCAAATGACTATCTTTTTTGTTTGTTTGTTTGTTTTGTTTTTGTTTTTCCAGACAGGGTTTCTCTGTATAGCCCTGGCTGTCCTGTCACTCACTTTGTAGACCAGGCTGGCCTCGAACTCAGAAATCCGTCTGCCTCTGCCTCATGAGTGCTGAAACTAAAGGCATGCGCCACCATACCCAGACTATCTTTTAAATGCATTTATTATTATCGTATGAGGGGATGTGCACATGTGCCCGGGTGCCCCGGTGGAGACCTGATTACCTTTGGGACTTCTACTGTTTGGGTAGTCCCAGAGATTAAACTTGGGTTGCTAGACTGGTAAAAGAGATGCCATTACCTGCTGGGTCATTTGGCCAGCCCCTAAGTGATTACTGATACCCGACACAAGGTTTGAAGCCTGCGGAAAGTATTCAGAATCTACCAGCTGAAGACCCTCTTCCCGGCTGCCCCTTACTCACTCCTCTCTTTCCTTTTTGAACACTTTAGTTCTCCTTCCTCATTCTCCTGAGTGCTAGGGTTATAAATCAGCTGCCAGTCGTTTCTAAATTAAAGTTAGGATACTTATTGTTGTTGTTGTTGTTACTGTCCTGGACCGTGAGATCACGTGTCCATTTCTCCAACGCTCCACAGTTTTGTGTGTCACTCAGTGGCAAGAGTGCAGAGGGAAGAATCATGTTCTGTCCTGTTCTGTGACCAGGTCTACACCGCAGAAGGTGGGCTCCACAGTCAGGCTTTGCCATCACTGTACACAGCTGAAGGAGACACTAAACTCTCTGATGAAAGCAGCGAACAGGGCTGGAGACGTGGCTTACTGGGTAGAGTGCCTGCCTAGAGTATTTGAAGCCCTGGGAGGGATCATCAGCATAAAGTCAAGTGTGGTGGTGTTCTCTGGAAGTAAAGATAGGAGGATCAGAACTTCAAGGTCACCCTGGGATGGATGGATGGATAGATAGATAGATAGATCTCAAGTTGGTGGCCTGGGCTACATGAGAGTCAAACAATCATAAAAGGGAAGGAAGAAAAGCTTGATAGACAGTCCCATTATATCTGGGGCACAGGCTAGATTCTTAGACATGCTAAACTCTAAGAGGCTGGGGTGGTAATAGACTTCTTTTATGCAAATGTTTCTTTGCTGAGAACTACTTAGTAAATTTCTTATTTATTTTTAATTTTTATTTTTATTTTATGCGCATGGCCGTTTTCCCTGGATGCATGTATATGTACCATATTAAATGCCTGGTGCCTGCAGAGGCCAGAAGAGGGTATCAGATCCTCTGGAACTAGAATTACAGAGGGTTGTAAATTCCATTTCCTACAATCCATGTAAAAAGCCAAGTGTGGTAGCCTGTGTTCATAATCCCAGTGCTAGGGAAGTAGGGATAGGTGGGTTCCTAGGGCTCACTGGCTAGCCATACTAATATAAGAGGTGAGCCTCCAGCCAATGAGAGACCGCCCTCCCCCCAACCCCTCTCAACACAATGAAAGCAAAGTGATGGTTGTTCAGATGGCTCAGAGGGTAACATTGCTTGCAACAGAGCTTGATGCCCTGAGTTCAGACTCCAGGAACTCTGTGGTGGAAGGGAAAGTTATCTTCTGATTCCCACACATATACTCACTACACCCAGCCATACACCACACACACACACACACACACACACACACACACACACACACATTATTTTTTTTAAGGCTGGTGGCACCTGAGGAGTGATACTTGAGGTTAACTTCTGGCATACATATGAATATGAGAGAACGTACTTATGCTCACACATGCCTATGCATATAATTCCTATGGGCTATATGTTTGTGTCCCGTCACCTGAAGATTCATCTATTGAAAGCCCAGCCTTTGTGGTGGTGGTAGTGATGATGATGATAGGATTGGGTCATAAATGAGGTGGAGGTTCCATGCATAGGACTAGTGTCCTAGTAAAAGCTGATCAAGTAGGTCTGTCACTTCTGTGCTGTGAGGACACAGCAAAATGGCCATTGTCTCTGAACCAGAGAAGTGAACTTTCCTGGAGGCAGAATCTCATAGCACATCGTTTTCCAACTCTCTAACCTCCCACACTGTGAGGAAAGAAATGTCTGTTTCTAGGTCTCCTGCTATCTGCTACTTTGTTATGATGGCCCAAATGGGCTGAGAGCATCTTCCTACAGACATGGATTAACACTTTTACACTGTTCAACAGATTGAAAGAGAGCAAAATCTCAGTTGCTGATAAGACAAATCTAAAAATGTCTCTAAACCAGGGCTCGATGATGAGTCCTTAAGTAATGGTAATATGGGCTCAAAACCAAAGCCAGAGTACACAGGGCAGAGTAATGGTAATATGAAGAAGCCATGAGACCACATGAAACCTAGAAGAATCTGTGTAAAGCTGATGGCATGTAGGGATGAGGAGATGGCTCAGTGGTTAAGACCACTCTTCCAAAAGACTGGGGTCTCATTCTTAGCACACACGTGGCAGCTTGCAACCACCTGTGACTCCAGTCTCAGCAGATCTGATGCCTTCTTCTGGCATCTCTTGGCCAGGCACACATGTGGTGTATAGACACGCATGCAGACAAAACAAAACAATAATAAAAGAGGAAGAGAACACCATGCATTTTAAAAATATCTGATAAGATGTAGCCCTTCAACGATGCAAAAGCATGCATAAACGATGTTGCAAGGTTAGAGTTTAGTATGTACAAACACAGGGTTTCATGTATGTATAAATGTGGAGTTTCATGCATGCATAAATGCAGGGTATCACTCATATCATACGGAGAAAGAACTAGGAAAGATGGTAGGTTTGGACTCCATGTATCATCTCATTTTCATTATTTGACCCTGTTATGTCACATGAAAATAGCCATAGACAGTGCATAGACAAGCATTTCTAATAAAATTTTATTCTCAAAATGAATATTGAGTTAGATTTGAAGCAATTTTTTTTCTTGTTTACAAGTAGCAAAAAGTTCCAGGACCTGGTCAATCCTGCAGCACCAAGACTTCATTCAAGATCTGAATTCTTTCCCTTTGCTCTGCCCTGTGTACTCTGTGGCTTTGGTTTTGAGCCCTCTAGGATGAGATGTCCACAGCCCTCCACACAACACACCTTTACAAACAGAGTCCAAAGGCTACAAGACTCTCTTGTATTTCCTTTTTAGGAGCAAGGAAATTTTCCTTAGCAGCCTCCTAACAAACTTGTTTTACTTCCTAAAAATGGGAACGATATGGTAAATGTGCCTTCAGCATAGCAACCTAATATTAAAAATAAACAAATAATATAATATATAATATTGTCCATGTTAATTTTCCATTTCTGTGCAGCAAATTACTATGCAAATCATATCACAGATTCAGTGGGTGAGCAGTCCAGGTAAGTCTTGGGGGTCTTCTACTTGGGAGCTTTCAAGGCTATAATTGAGGTGCCAAAGCCCTTATTCCCTTGTGGAACTCAGGATTCCCTTCCAGACTCATATGATTGTTGGCAGAATTCAGGTTCCTATAGCCAAAGGACAGAAACCTTTGGGGTATTTGTTTGTTTAATTCCTGGCTAGCTGTCATCTTGGGACAGTTTACAGCTCCTGAGAGTCCTTATTTTCTGTGTCTTCCTCTGGCCTAATAAGGCACCTCTCCTCTTCAAGGCCAGCAGGAAAATGGCTCTCTCTGAAGATTTTCCATGATGTAACCTGCTCAAGGGAACAAGAGCCCAATTATATTCACAGGTCCTGTCCATAATGAAGAGGAGACTTTGGACCCCCAAGAGACCTGGCACAACATGGTTTAAGTCAGGAGCTGGCAAAAACCCTGTGTGGAGGAACAAATGGTCCCTCTTGTAGGTTCTCTCCTGCTCTCTGTACTCACATAAAGCAACCATACACCATGTGTGAGCAACTGAATTTGGTTCTGTTTAAATCAGACTTCTGTGAACATGGAGGCCATCTTGGGATGCTGCATACCTGGTACCAGGTCTCACCCAGAAAGGTCACAGTGGAAAACATACCTTTGGAAGGCTGGAGAGATAGCTCAGCACTTAACAGAACATGTTGCTCATTCGGAGGTCCAGAGTTTGGTTCCCAGCATACAACTACCTATAACATCAGCTCCAGGAAGTCTGATGGCCTCTTCTAGACTGCACCTGCACACAAGTGTCCATATCCCCACACAGACACATAAAATAATTCTGCAAAATGTAATCATGTATTCAGAAGAAATATATTGTATTTGGTACTTCTTTCCTTTTGCTAGGAGTTTATTTCTTTCTCAAGATTTCTTTGTCTAGTCATGCTTTTTTTCCATATTAATGTTAAAACGTGTGCAGTTTTTGTTTGTTTGACACAGGGTCTTTTATAACCCAGGCTGTGAACTAGCTTCCTGTGTAGTGATGACTTTGAACTCTTGGTCCACCAGTCTTGCGTCCTGTGTGCTGGGATTGCAACATAAATTGCCTCAATTTGTTTGACTTTATATAGTTTCTTAAAGTTTAATTATTAAATCGAGAGGTTTTGTACTTAGAGATTAGTTTGGGAAGAACTGACATCTTCACAGTTGATTCTTTTTGTCTAAAGCCACAAAAATCCTCCATCTGTCCAAGTTTTTATGACCTTCAGGAGCATTTGAAATCTTTCTCATATCTTTCACTTCTTCAATTTGTTTCTAAGAATACAGATTATTATTTCTATTACAAATAAATCTTTCCTTCTATTTCTAACCTATTATTTCAAGGATTCTTAAAAGTCAAAAGGCATTTTTCTCTTCTCAAGAAATAAAATATTTTACATATTTTTATTTATTTGATTTGTGTTTGTTTGTTTGTTTGTTTAGACAAGATAGTACTATATAGTCCTGGCTGGACTAGAATTGGCTGTGTAGACCAGGCTGACATCAAACTCAGAGCCATCTGCCTCTCTCTCCCATGTGCTGGGATTAAAAGTGGACCCGGCCATTTCTGACAAATGATATCTTTTAAACTACAATTAAGAAACTTGTCATTTACTTCCAACCAAAACATTTTGAGGTGGTATGTGCTGGAGAGCGGGTGAGCCCTTTACAAAATTCTTCTAAGTAAAGCTACATTATGAAAAAATAAAATAATGCTGAAAAATTATTTCTCAGCTGCCATTTGGATTTTAGAATATAAACGATTATCTTACCCTAGCTGTTCTTTCAGGAAGATTGAACCCAGGGCTCTGTGTGTATTTGGCAGATGCTCTCCTGCTGACTTATTGCCTAGCTCACTGTTGCTCTGTCATAGCAAGGTATGCATGCAGCTATTTTTCCCTAATTGGGCATGCATATACATTACGTGCATATACATTCTTCTCCTTAGTCACGTATGCATGCTTCCCCTGGTCACGTATGATGTAGCTGCTTTCATCTAGACAAGTATGCATGTAGCTACCTCCTCCTAGTCAGCCATGCATGCTTCTCTGGTGCTCTATTTTTTCGCTTGCTCTCTCTCAAGGCTGGCAGCTCAACTCTCTCGACTCTTTTTCCAACTTGAATCTCCGGAAAGGAACCAGAACTCTCAGCTCTAGGAGAAGAGTCAGCCAGTGTCATCACCTGCTCCTACCTGCCAGTTCTCCCTGACAAGCCTGGGAAAGCAGTAGGGGAACCACAGCTCTGCTTAGAGCTCAAAACCTTTCCTGCATCCGCTGTGAGATGGGAAAGAGTGGCTCTTTCTACAAGAGTCCTAGGCATGTAACTCCCCAAGGATGCTGGGTATAAGGATAAATAGTGTGGGTAGAGGAGCCTAGAGCTGGAACTGCACTTGGGCAGTGGAAATTTCCTTTAGTGAGTGAACTCAGAATGGGCCAGAAGAAGGACATTGGTGGTTATTGAACTTGGGATCACAGAAGCCAGTTTCAGCCACTCATCCTCAAGAAAACAATTATAACAGTCAAATTAATAGTACAAGGCAGAACAATTCAATGTGGCCACACTAGGAAGAGGGACAAAGGGATCCAATGAACCCCACCCCCACCCTGAGTTCATCTTTTGGTTCTAAAGAGAGATGAAATAAACAGCTGCAGACCTGCACACCTAAGCAGTCCAACAGGAGGGAAAGCCTCACCTGCCATTGAGCCATCACAGGTAGGACATCAGTCTCATCCTCCAAGGTAGCCTGCCAAGTTGTTAGAAGTGTGTCAGTCTTTCTGAAGGCAGGTTCTTCTTCTGGCTTCTGCTGTACTTCAATTTTCTCTCTAAGCATGCAGTTCCTGGGGGAAACTTCTGTTTCTCTGGTCCATTATTTCAATATGATAGTCAGCTGAGGGACACAAGTAACTCTAGAATCTCTTCCTGTCTGTCAGGCTGGTTAAGGGCTGGCTTGTCACTTTTCCTTTTAACCAGGAAAGGGATTAGAAGCCACACATCCTTCTGCTAACCACTCCAGCCCTAGTATGGCTGAAATCTCATAGTCAAAGGCAAATGATAGAATAAATATCTGAAACCAAATGCCTGCCTTTGTGTGGGGGAGATGTTGGGTGTCTGGGGTCGGTGTGCAAGTGCATGTGTGCCTGTGCACACTGCAGTCAGAGGTTAACCTCAGGTGTCACCAGATAGCTTGTTTCTATGAGACAGAGTCTCTCACTGGACCCTGGGCTCATCAAGTAGGTAGACTGGCTGGTTCCAGAGATCTGTCTGTCTCAGATTCCCCATTGCTGGAATTACAATTGTCTGTCACCATAAACAGCTTTTTATGTGGACATTAGGGTTAAACTCAGAGAAACATGCTTGTGATGCAATGGGCTGAGCTATCCCCCTAACCCTCAAGAGTCTGACTTTGATGATCATGTCATATATTGTTACATTGAGGTCTTATGAAATTCTATAGTCGGGATACAGCTCAGTGATAGAATGTGAAGGTCTGAGTCCAATCGTCTACACAGGATGAAAAGGAAGGAAGGGAGGGAGGAAGGGAGAAAGGAAGGAAGGAAGGAAGGAAGGAAGGAAGGAAGGAAGGAAGGAAGGAAGGAAGGAGGCAGTGAAGTATTTGAAATAAGGATTAACAGTTTAAATCGATTTGTGTATTAAATACTTCTTCCTAGAATTTTAAATGTTGTTACATTAATTCTTTACAAAGTAACTTTGTTTCTGTTGATGAAGACTTATGTGTGGGATGGTGTTGTTGACTTAACAGGCATGAAGACCTTCTCCTTTGAGTCACAGGCTCACATAGACCTTGAAATATAGACAGTCACCTGGAATGTTTATTCTGTAATGATTTGAAACTTGTTCCCGTCGCAGTAACTCTGTCCTCAGAGTTTAGGTCATTATTGCAGAGAAATCTGTGTGTGTGTGTGTGTGTGTGTGTGTGTGTGTGTGTATGCATGTGTTTGTGTATGCATATGATTTCTTTGTGGGTGTAAATGTTATCCTCTCTGTGATTTCTATGCCCTAACCATATTGCTAGGCAACATTAAGCAACATACATCCCACACTTTCCTAATTCTGTCTGATGTTTCGCAAATGGACGTTGGCTTTTCTCTGCAGGCAGAACGACACCAGAGGGTCTTAAATTTTGGCTTTTGAGATAATCAGGTGTCCACTCAAACCAAAGCTAAATGACCATAAGTATCAGACATGGGCAAAATGGGGTAAGCGTGAGAGAAGTACATGTATTTGTTTTTAGACTTGGCCAATTGTTCCTTAATGCTATTGAATAAAATTCCTTCCATTCTGGCTTTGCAGGTTACCTCAAGAAAGTAGAATGGTGTCTTTCCAAGGATTGGGAGAGTAATTGCTTGTGGGGAGTACGTTGTATGATCTTGGTGATGCTGTATATGTATAACTTGCCAGACAANTGAAAGTGGCTGCCCTTGCATTTGGAGCATAGATATTCAGAATTGAAAGTTCCTCTTGGAGGAATTTGCCTTTGATGAGTATGAAGTGCCCCTCTTTGTCTCTTTTGATAATTTTGGGTTGAAAGTCTATTTTATTCGAAATTAGAATGGCTACCCCAGCTTTTTTCTTCGGGCCGTTTGCTTGGAATATTGTTTTCCAGCCTTTCACTCTGAGGTAGTGTCTGTCGTTTTTCCTGAGGTGTGTTTCTTGTAGACAGCAAAATGTCGGGTCATGTTTGTGTAGCCAGTCTGATAGACAGGATTTCAGTTGGGCAGTAATCCTTTAACCCCAGCACTTGGGAGACAGAGGCAGGCAGATTTCTGAGTTCGAGGCCAGCCTGGTCTACAAAGTGAGTTCCAGGATGGCCAGGGCTACACAGAGAAACCCTGTCTCAAAAACAAAACAAAACAAAACAACAACAACAAAAAACAAGAGAGAGAGAGAGAGAGAGAGAGAGAGAGAGAGGATTTCATGTTCTCTAGTCTGGCTTCAGACTTGCTTTGTAACCAAGAATGATCTTAATGTTCTGACTCACCTGTCTCCACCTCACAAATATGGACCACTACATCTATATATGGTGCTCAGGATGAAATCCATGACTTCATACATTCAGGACAAGCATCCTACATCCCTAGCCTTCAGATGATTCTTCTTATTTTTTTGCAGCGTGCCCTAGCTGACCTGGCACTCACTATGTAGGCCAGGCAAGCCTTGAACTTACAGGATCTGCCCTCCTCTGCATCTAAGTTCTAGGATTAAAGACACGTGCTACCAGGCCCAGCCAAATGATTAGAACCCTTCATTTGCTTTACACAAGTTGCACGAAATGCCTCAGCCAGATTGTATCCCTGACACCTTATATTTAGCCATTGTCTACAAGGGAGCTTGCAGTCATTAGGAGGAGGAGCCACTTTTAGCCTAAGCCCTGTGATCCTGGCATGCATTGCGTGCCCCTCCCTAGCAGAGAAAGCAAGAAAATTCTGGAAAGAACAGAGTTTTATCACTGAGGTACAACAAATCAAATCAAAACAAAGAAAAAGATGAGGAGGTAGGTATTGAGTGGGAATGGAGAGAAAGGTGTTCTTGGCAGGGAGAAGAATATAAATATGGCACTCCCAAGTTTAGATCCAGCACGCTGCTCTCCAACACACAGCATCCCCAAAGTAGAGCAACCAAAGAGCCTCGGGGAGAAACAGAGGAAGCAAATGCACTGGCTACAGAAGCTCCAAGCTAGAGCATCTGACTAGCAGGAGGAGGATGGGGCACCTTCCCCACCCCTTCAGTCTTCCACCATGCACCCCAACTCAGAACACAAAATACAAAGGAAAAAATAATATATGAATACATATCTTAAAGTTAGATACTAACCTTGGCGTGTTATACTTAGTGGGGAGGAATGGACGTTGCTATTTAAAGAACGAGTCAGAAAGGCTACATGTGGAAGGAGAGAAAGAGAATGAGAGTGAGT
This sequence comes from Mus minutoides, assembly GCA_902729485.2. Classification (NCBI taxonomy): domain Eukaryota; kingdom Metazoa; phylum Chordata; class Mammalia; order Rodentia; family Muridae; genus Mus; species Mus minutoides. Next base: position 86,572 of record LR750365.1, read on the forward strand.
GAGAGAGAGAGAGAGAGAGTGAGACAGAGAGAGAGAGTGAGACAGAGAGAGAGAGAGACAGAGAGAGAGAGAGAGAGAGAGAGAGAATTTTAAGACACTCTTAAACCTGGACTGGCCTGAATTAGGTGGCAGGACACATAGGTCAGTGGTAAACTGCTTGCCTAGCATATGCAAGGCCTGTGTTCCATCCCCCAAGGACAAGCAACTGGAAACACAGTTGCTCAAAAGGTGGTTTCCATCAGACTGAAAGGGGACTCGCCCAGATTCTCCCAGGTTTCTAGCATGAATAGCTCATCACCTATTGACTACAATAGGGAACAAGGGTGAGAAGACTTGAAGAGGCTGAAAGAACCCACGTGGCTGGGAGAAAGATTCATTGGATGTTTCCAACTGAGAAGCAACACGGTTAAAATGGAAGTGCAGCTTCCCGGTGAGAAATAGGGGCCAGGTGGTCGATGGCAAGGGCAAAACAAGTTTCTCCTACCCCTCCTCTTCCTCCTCCTCTTCTCTGAGACAAGGAACTCCCTATGGAGGTTGGTCTGGAACTCACAAAGATCTGTCAGTCCCAAATGCCCGGGAATTAAGGCCATCGCTCTCCACCCCCACCCCCGCCTGCCTCTTAAGCCCCGTTCCTTTGGCCCTTTTTTGCCTTGTCTACACAGTTTTTTGCTGCCCGCAGATTCTCCTGTTCTCTCTTTAAGCAAGTTATTTATCAATACCCTTCAAGCATCCTTCACTTGTTCCAGTGGCAGGGCTGGGACTTGGCGAAACGTGTTTGGAGCTACTGTGCTTAAAGAATCTTCTCGAATGGTTATAAACAGTCTCATGTTCAAAACTTGCTCTAATATATTTTCTTTTCATTTTTTTAATTTGCTCCAGATAACGATCACACCTCTTGAGCATCACCCTGGCAGCCCACCATGGATATGTTTGTGCCTAGGTAAGTCCTGTTCTGTTCACTGCTGTTCTCTACAGATTTTTTTTTTTTTTTTTTTAGGGTTTTGATTGGAACATATAGAATTTAAGCAGATTTGCTATTTGAAAGTACCTTTGTTTTGTGCCTTGAGCAACTAGCCAGAGGCGTTTTAAAATCATGGTGGTGACTAAGAAAGTAAGATCTATGCAGAGAAATCGGAAGAATTTTATCCATTCTTAGTTCTTGTTAACAGGCTCCTTGTGCGCCGTGCGGATGGCTTGGGTCTAGGACAGATTTCTCTCTGAACTTGACAGCATGGGTATATGAGTGCAATTTGGCCTTTCGTTTTCCCTGGCAGCCGGTGCCCGTCCATTTATATGGTATGTTCACAGGAGAGCTGACAAGTGTTGAGAGGTTTTATTTGATATGCAATTTTTTTTCCTTTTAAGATGAAAAAAAAAACCGTAAAAATAGGTACTTGTTAGCTAGATTTCCTAGTTAGTCTTGTGATCATAACCAAATGTTTCATTAAAGAGTTTCACCCAAGCAGATTAGTGTGCTGAATGATTGTGCCGTGGTTAATATTCATGGTGAAGGTGTACACAGAGGGAGTTGTTAAAGATACAAATGCAGAGCCACGTTATTTTTCCTGTATGACTTGCAAAAGCCATTCCTTCTAAAACAGGGCTATTTATGCTAATTTGCAATAGTTACTGAATTGCAGGCGGCTCTGTGAATTTACTTTTCTTGGCAGTTCTAGAATATCCTGCCATAACACATACTGAAAAATTGTTTGACGGGTTATGAAAATCTGGATGCACTGCAGGTCGGTCTTGTGCAAACCATGAAATGGTGATTCCATTAGGAACACAAAGCCTGTTATCTGATCAGGTTAAGGAAACAGTAAAACAGGGGGAAATCTGGGGTTTTGAATGGAAGACCCGCTCTGTATGGATACAGAGGCTCATTAGGAAGGTTGGTTACTTGCTATGGAACTTGGTTTGTGGTACCCAGCCCTTACTTGGTATTACTGATCTTTTTCAAGATGCTGAGCTGCACTGAGCTGCACTGTCCATGAAATTTACCTAGTAATGTACACCTTTCTCTAGAAGACATTCGTTATTGTTTTGAGACAAGGTCTCATGTAGCTTTAGCTGGCTTCAAACTCACTATGTAGCCCCCCCCCTCCCCGCCCCCATGAACTTGAACTCATCAGCTTCCTGCCTCTACCTCCAACGGGCTTGGGATACAGGTATTTGGAATCATAGCCAGCTTGGTGGCTTAACTGACTTTTTTTTTTTTTTCCTGTTTGGAAGAATAGAAAAAAAATACTTTGTTGTCCTTTTCATACATTACGCAAAGAAAATCTTTAGTTGCGCCATTAAATTAAATGTATTTTAAAAATAAAATAAGGAAACTGGTCTAAACCCAGCAGACTTCTGGATCCTGACTCAACTGTTTGCTAAAGCAAGTAAAATTTTACTCCAAATATTTTTAAACAAGATTGTTTTGTTGGGAATTGTGGTAAATCAGGACAGGTATCGTGGAGGAAAGGGCCTTGGTTTGTAATTTAAACTACAAAATATTTAATCTTCCATCTAATTTAAGTGATTCAAAGAGTTTCAAAACAGTTGTAACATTTAGAACATTAATAAAAGGATATAAAGACTTAAAAAAAGAGAAATAAACAATTAGGCCATGAGCAAGATAGATAACCTTTACAAATAAACTTGTCAATACTGTAAAGTATATGAAATATCACATAGCAATGTCTCAAGATGAGTTTTTAAAGCATGGGAAGTGGCTGTCAGAATTACAGGTGCAGAATACATTTTGAAAATTTTGATATTATTTTTAATTGATCCTCTAGAGTTGTTTTTCTTAAACGATAATTAATTATTGGGTCTGTCACTATTGAGCTAATGATGGGTGATTGCTTTGTTAATGATTGATGACGTCAGTGGATAATATGATTCCACACTGTTAGCTGTGTCTAACCTACTCCTTAGAGACAGTTCCTAACCCGGGTGGGTGAGTGTGATTCTATGCAAAGACATTGGGAAAAAAACAGAGGTAGTCCATTTGTTTATCAAGTAGATATTGAGATTGTCTATGCAAGGCACTGTCTTATACTTTCTTGGGGCATAGGGAACACTGTAGTGAATGAGAGAAAGGGTTCCTATCTTTGAAGAAGAACAAGAAGACAAACATGAAGGTGACTGAATGATAAACTACTTAACTGTGTGAAGTGCTTTGAAAGATACCTATAGCTTGGGTTGGACATATATGATGATGTATAGTTTTAAAGAGATTTGTGTGTTTTTCTTAGAGACAGGGTTTCTCTGTGTAGTCCTGGCTGTCCTGGAACTCACTCTTTAGACTAGGCTGGCCTTGAACTCACAGAGCTCTGCCTCTGCCTCCCAAGTGCTGGGATTAAAGATGTTCCCCACCATGCTTGGCTACCCCACCATACTTGCCTAAAAGGATTTCTCTTTTGAGACAGGGTCTTAGGTACAGCTGACTGGTCTCAAACTTGATTGTGGCTCAAGATGAACTTGAACTTTTAATCTCCCACTCTCAGCTTCTACCCCAGGGCTGGGATTGTTGCTGTTCAGCATTTATCTTAGATTTATTAAGATTGTTTTTACTTCGACTACTATTTATTATTATTATTATTATTATTATTATTATTATTATTATTATTATTATTGACAGGGTCTTACAATATACTCTTGGCTGGCTCAAGCTTTCTACGTAACCCAGGCTAGCCTCCAACTCACAGAGGTCTGCCTGGCTCTGCCTCCAATACTGTGCTACCAGGCCCAGCCAAGGAAATTATTTTTAACTCTAAGATAGAAGTAGTATTTTTATATTCCACTTCCGAAGGAAGAAAAATAGATAAGAAATGCAGATGGTCAATTAACTTGTTCATCTAACTTCATTCACATCATAAAGAATGCAAACGAACATAAAAACTGTAACAGACTTATATGCTTTCTATGCTAAGAAGAGCTTCAAAATTGATTAAAAATTTCCAGTGGTAAAATTGGATACTTGATCAAGGAATGTTCTCACCTATTTCTTTTTTTTAATTTATTTTTGATAATCATCTTTTAATCTCTAATATATTCATACAATATAAATATATATTGTATATATGTATATACATGTATGTATAATATACATATGATATAAGTATAAACAATATGTCTTTATCAGATCTAACTCTAATACCCTTCAGTCACCCCAGTTCCTCTTCTCCTCTTCATATTTTTTCTTTTCTTTTCTTTTCTTTTCTTTTCTTTTCTTTTCTTCTCTTTTCTTCTCTTTTCTTCTCTTTTCTTCTCTTTTCTTCTCTTTTCTTCTCTTTTCTTTTCTTTCTTTCTTCCACTGAATTTAATTATCACTGTCTTTTGGAATGCTGATTGATATTGTTTGCCTGTTCTTGTCCAGGTGACCATTGCTGCAGTGAGTTCATGAGTGCAATAGCCATGGTACGTCCTGAAGACAGGACTTCACAGCGCTCTTCCCCATCCTCCATTCTTACATCCATTTTGCCCCTCTTCTACAATATTCCTTGAGCTTTGGATGGGGATGTGTACTGATATAGATGTCCCATTTAGGGCTGAGTACTTACTGGCCACTAATTTTTTTGTTTGTTTGTTTGTTTGTTTGTTTTTTGTTTTTCGAGACAGGGTTTCTTTGTGTAGCCCTAGCTGTCCTGGAACTCACTCTGTAGACTGGGCTGGCCTCAAACTCAGAAATCCACCTGCCTCTGCCTCCAAGTGCTTGGTTTAAAGATGTGTGCCACCACCGCCTGTCTGACTAATTTTTTATCATTGGTCAGCCATTACTCTTTACATTAACTGCTGCCCACTGCAGAGAGATGCTTCTCTGGATAAGGTTGAATGATGTTGATCTACAAGATAAGTATATGTATTTAAAAAGCAATTTGAAGACATTTCCATTTAACAAAACAACAGCAGTAGGTTTCTTTGTACCTATGATGTTCCTAACCATGGGCCTTTGACCAGGTTTATAGTACCAGGCAGGAATTCCCTCCTGTGGAGTATATCTTATATCCAATGCAAATGTGGTCGGTGGCACCCATAACTGTTGTGCCACCATTGCGTCAGTGGGCACATCTTGCTTGTCACATTGGTATCGTAGCATGCATAGTTCACCACCAGATAATACAACTGATTAGTTTTCTTTTCAATGGACTGACTAGCCCCTTCCTACACTATGACAGCTAGCCAGCAAGAGAAAGTTTTCATGTCAGTTCTAGGTTGATTTCTTTATGTCCTGCAAGAAAAGTATGTGGTGTCTTCAGCAATAGTGTCTGACCATCTAGTTTTGGCGGAGGCAATAGCCTATGTTGTTTTGGGATTCTCTAGAGCTTCCCTAACCAATAACTCAGAGTTCTCACACATCTAAGCAAAACGGAATAATTATATTTGAAGCTAAAATATGATGGAGATATCAGAAGAAAACCTAAATTGACTAAAGAAAGTTAAGTTCATGTTTATAATTTTTGCAACTTTATCTTTCGATAATGAATTAAACCAAACTTAAGTTAAAATTGTTATTGCAACTTGTAATTTGAGAAATTATTTACTCAAATATATTACCAGAAATAAAGTAAATGTAATCACATAAGTTGTTAGATTAAAAAAGTGTTACTTTTGATTTATCTGGAAACATGTTTACTGCATCTTATAGATAATTCTTTTCTTAAAGATTTATTTATTTATTTATTTATATGAGTACATTGTAGCTATCTTCAAACACACCAGAAGACTGTTACAGATTCTCGTGAGCCACCATGTAGTTGCTGGGAATTGAACTCAGGACCCCTGGAAGAGTAGTCAGTGTTCTTAATCGCTGTGCCATCTCACCAGCCCCTAGACAATTCTTTTTCACTATATAAACACTTTCGTTTTCTCTCTTTTTGCTACAACCAACTCATATTTCATTACATGAGAGATCTAACTAGTTTCCAAGGACAGATGTTAGGTCATTCCTGGTAATCATCTCAGTAGTTACTAACTTTGTGACAGTTATTTTACTGTGTATCCATAGAGGTGGAACTTCCAGCTGAAGAAATAGGCACACCAAAATTCCCTCCATGAAGGCTTCTATAATAGACTCTTTTTTCGGTTTTGTGTGTACACTAGGCACATGCACTTACATGTTTGCATGCGTGTGGGCACACATGTGCGGGTGCATGTGGAGACTGGAGACTGTCCAGAGGCGCCGTCCTGCACTGCTCTTTCGTCTTAGTCATTGAAGTAGAAACCCAGGAGTTAAACCCAGCCAGAGCCCTCAGATAGGCTATTCTCACCAGCTATCTGCTTCTGGAAATTCCCCTGCTTCAACTTCTGGAGTCTGGAACTGCAGGTGGCTCACTCTGCCAACCTGGCATCTACTTGACTCATGAGGACCTACCTGAGTTCTGGGCTTCATGCTTGCCCATTTTAACCACAGAGCCAGCTCTCTAGCCTTGGGTCATGTAATCTATATTTCCAACAGGCGTACGTGCACACGGGTATTTTCTACTCGGTGTTACCAAGCTTTCAGATTCCTTTTGTAAATTGTTGAAGAAAACCAGGGCCTCTCTTTTTCATTGTTTTCATCGTTTTTTCTCTTCTTTTAGCCATTTTTTTCCAACTTAAAAAGATTTTTTTTCTTAAATACAGGGAGGTAACTTTTTGCTTGCTAATTACAAGTTGCAAAACAATTCATATCTCACTGTTGGACTTTCCACGTGCTTGTGATGACTTTTGCCAGAGGCGCTCTCGCTCTCTCTCTCTCTCTCTCTCTCTCTCTCTCTCTCTCTCTCTCTCTCTCTGGGTGTTCAACACAGGGCTTCTTTGTTTGCCTGGCTCTCCTGGAACTCGCCTTGCAGACCAGGCTGGCCTCAAACTCACAGAAAGCCTTCTGCCTCTGCCTCCTGAATGCTGCGCCACCACTGCCCAGCTGAGGGGGATTTTTCTTACATTGTTGAATTTAATAAAACGTTCTTGACTTAAGATTAGGAAAGCAAAACAAAAAAAAATCATATTGCATTTCATTATGGGGGTATGCTGTTTTTCTTCTAGACTACTGTATAGATAGTTTTTGATATCTACCTTAACTTTTGTTTAACTGTTTTGAATTTTAAAATACTGTTTGTGTGTGCAACTGGTTACACACTGTGCGGAAGGTAGAGAACACATGGGAGTTGGTTCTGTCTTTCCATTTTGTGGGATCTGGATACTGAACTCGGGTCATCAGGCTTGGTGGCAAGCTTCTGTACCCTCTGAACCATCTTGCCAGCCTGTGTTTGAAGATTGTCTTGGTTTATGAAAGGTTTAATCCCTGCTCTAATCTCTCGACTACACTGGTCTGTATTGCAACCTTCCTCCTTTCCCCTCCACGGTCCCTCCTTATTCCCATCTCAGTCAGTATTTTCCTTTTTCCCACTCTGCCTTGCAGTCTGGTCTTGGTATATAGTCCCTGTTAAGCAGTCTTCCTGCTTCAGCCTCCCCAATGCTGGGACTGCCACACCCAGCTATGGGGGGATTTGTTTGTTGTTTTGTTTTGTTCTTTTCGGGTTTGGGGGAGGATTGTTTTGTTTTGTTTTTATCTCATATCTCTTTGGATCAATGTCTGAACTTTATTTTTCTTTTTCTATTTCTTAACATATATATTTTTACACATCTCAATCCTTTTTCTCTTTTTTGGTTTTTTGAGACACGGTTTCTCTGTGTAACTCTGGCTGTCCTGGAACTCACTCTGTAGACCAGGCTGGCCTCAAACTCAGAAATCTGCCTGCCTCTGCCTCCCAAGTGCTGGGATTAAAATGTTCCCATGTGGCATCTGTCTTTAGGCTCCTTTGAGGTGACTATAGGGTTTAACTTTTTATTTTATGGCTGATTTTTTCCCCCTGTTAAGTTTGTTCTAGTTGCTTCCTTGGGCGACATGTTTAGAAGCATGTTAGGAATGAAAAATGTGTTTGCAATTATGTGGAAATAATCACATTGGAGCTAACTCTGCAAAAGCTGAAACCTCGTGAAAAAGACATGTCTATTTCAAATGAAATTCTTCAGTCCAAGAGAAGAGTCCCTAGCGTCAGACCAGAATACACACACACACACACACACACACACACACACACACACACACACACAGAGAGACAGAGACAGACAGACACACTCGTACACACATGTGATGTATTACATATTTTGAAATGAAAGATGGATCCATCTGGGCAATGAAATGATAGAAGAAAGTGTGTTAGACCCACCTTGGAATCTGCAGTGTGATTTACTGGCAAGCTGATTTTCATTAATTGATTATTCTCTGTGTATGTGTGCTCACGCATGTGGAGGTCAGAGGTCAATGTCAGCTGTCCTTCTTCAGGTGCTATCCACCTTGTGTTTTTGAGAGAGAGCCTCTATTTAGCCTGGAACTAGCTGATTAGGCTAGGTGGTCTAGCCAGTGAGCGTCAAGAATCTATTAGCCTCCACTATCTTACCTCTGAGATTCAAAGTTCCAATCCGTTGTGCCTAAGTTTTCAAATGTGTGTTCTGGGGATTGAACTCAGGTCCTCATGCTTGTATAGCAGGAACTGAGCTATGTTCCCATCCCGGAGATTGATATTAAATTGTACTAATTGGACAAGAAGATATGCATCTATAATCCCAGCACTTGGGAGACTCAGAAAGGAGGAATTTGAGTTTTAAGACAAGCCTGGGCTACATAGTAAAACCTTGTCTCAAAAAGCTAGAAATATCACATTTATTGTAAGGTGGCTCTGTCACTGACAAAGTGTTATAATAGGAAACAGCAGAGGTTGGTTTCATAATACTTGGAACTGCAAGATTATAATGACAATGGGGTAATCACATGCAACGATTGTGTGTCAAAAAGGGGAGGGGCAGAGAGATGTCTGCTCCATTTCCCCGCCTCCGTGGGGTTCACAGATTATCCCTGGTTTAGCTTAACCTAGAAGCTTATAGAATTAAGAATATGAGATCAAATAGTCCTTAGACTGGTGAATCCTGTGTTGGGCTCATAGACTTATTTGTGCTCTTGGACTTTTTATGCGCAGTTCCTGATTTTCTATTCTTACCTAAAGTGCATTGAGAGAGCACATGATGATTCTTATTCATACAATCACAGAAGAGGTGGACCACCAGGCATTCAGAAAATAAAATTCACTGAGCAGGACTGTTTCCCCCCTCTTAGCATTATAAAGTGCTGAGACTTAGGTCAGCTCTCTTTTCCTGGGAAGGTATCACCATTAGCATCATGCCGGATATAATGAAGGGTTTCTTCCACATATGTTAAGGCGAAGACAAAGCTGATCATTTGGGAGGGCAATGTGGCAAGAACTGTGTAGCCCAGGATAGCCTTGAATTTGTAGTCTTTCTCCCTTAGCCTCGAAGCATGTGCGATCATGCCTGGCTGGCTAAATGCAGGCATTTGTGAGACTTTAATAAAGATTGACACATATGAAATGACCATGCACTTGAAGTAATTTTGTTACTCCCAGAGCATAGATATCTTTTACATTTGAAATAGAAATAAGGAGGAATTGCTCCTTAAATTATGTTTAGATTCTCTTTCTTCTTGCAAATATAATCTTGAAATTAAAGCAAGTATCTCAAAGGTACAAATCCACCATCTTCAGGAGACACAATTTGATCACCTACAGGGGAAACATTTATTAATTCTACGCAGAGTAGTTTTTGCCTATACACAGATGTAACTAAATGAAGTCAAAGTTAATTTTTAACCTTTGCTTAGTAAATGTGTGCTATTTTCAATAATAAAAGTAACTTTTTACTTTTCTGTAAAGAGAAGAAAAAAATGTAACTAAGGAAATATATACATTTAATTTAAAGAAAATTTACGTCAGGGATGGAGAGATGGCTTAGAGGTTAAGAGCATTTGCTCTTGCAGAGAACCCTAGTTTGTTTCCCAGGACCCACATCAGGCAGCTCCCAACTACTGTAACTCTAGCTCCAAGGGATATAACGTCCACTTCTGGCTTCAGTAGGCATCTATATACTATATACACATGCACATACAACAGATAAACACATATACACATGAATTAAGAATAAATTTTTAAAGATTTATTTATTTATTTATTTATTTATTTATTTATTTATTGTATATGAGTACACTGTAGCTATACAGATGGTTGTGAGCCATCACGTGGTTATTGGGAATTGAACTCTGGCCCCGCTCACTCCAGCCCTGCTTGCTCCAGCCCAAAGATTTATTTATTATTATATGTAAGTACACTGTAGCTATCTTCAGACACACTAGAAGAAGGTGTCAGATCTCATTACGGATGGTTGCGAACCGCCATGCGATTGCTGAGATTCGAACTCAGTACCTTCGGAAGAGCAGTCAGTGCTCTTAACTGCGGAGCCATGTCTCCAGCCCAAGAGAAAAAATTTTAAAGGAAGCTAATTCGATATAATTTACTTGTATTCTGGGAATGAGGAAATGGGTGAATTAAAACTGGGACTAGAAGGTGGGATGATTTAAATGCTTAATCCTTGGACATGCATCTTAAAAAAAAATCGCATCTTGTTGGGCTAGCCTGCACCACTGTGAAACAATAGAGGATCCTATGACGAATGGATGGCCATTGTTGGTAAATGAAGACATGACGGTGGTAAGGCAGTGGCAGGGAGGCAGCTTTGAAGGTGCTAACACGGAGCCCACGATGAGCAAGCGTGGACTGAAGTGAACATTCCCCAGCAAAACAGCAAAAGCGGCAATTAAAGCTATTTTTTAAATAGGTGTCAATGCCTGTGGTATGGCTTTCATCGCTTGCTGATTTTATTGCCCCCGTAGTGTGACTTTCTGTTTGATTCCTTTTTAGTGGTTCCTCATAAAACGGCAGGTGAGAAATGAGAATTGAAAAGCCTTTACAAAAAAAAAAAAAGGACTAACGTGAGATCAAAGTACTCTGAGACTAGCATGTAAAAGAAAGAAAGCAATTGTTAATTTAAACTCCCTCTTGTATTTATAGTTTTTAAGGCTTAAATTTTAATTAATTAATTAATTAATTAATTAATGTAATGTGTGTGTTCCCAAATGTGTGTTCATTGCATGGGTAGCAGCCCACAGAGGTCAGAAGAGGCATCCATTTCCCTGGTATTGAAGTTACAGGCTCCGTTTCCGTGCAATTGGATTGCTAGGCTGTTGTGAGCTACCCTATGGGTATTAGGAGCTGAACAAAGGTCTGCTGCAAGCCATTTCTCCAGCCTCCTGTGTTAATTGTCTTTGGTGGATTTATCAAGTGTCTTTTACATTCAATGAACTAAGACTTGGTCCCTATTTTTGTAGTGAAGTGGCTTGTTTGGGTAACAAGTTTAATCTTCTCTAATATGTAATATTTAAGCCTATATATCAACTGTCAGAGATGATTCGGGTCATAGCATTTCAAAAAGAGAAAGACTGTGGACTGTCAGCATAGGCAAGTTTCCTGAAAGACTAAAATTAGTTCTTTTCGCTCCTTCTGTATGTTGCTGTGTATAATTGGCCAGGAACCAGAGAGTTGGATTGTGATGTGAGAATAAAGGGCAGGGATGAGGGGGCTGGGCTGAGAATCTGTCATAACCTTTGGGAAATGCTTTACCCGTCATTGGTGCTACTGAGAATGCCGTGTGTATTTTTCCCTCAATCTTTCACTGTTTCCCTGAAACTTTCTCTTTTCTGATTCAATGATCAAAGATGGTACAGACACAGAAGGAGACAGAGAGGCAGAGAGAAGGGCTCAGCCTGGGTCTGAGAAGCAGTTCAGAGGGTTCATCCTGGTACCCAAATCTGAGAAGGGGCCTTGTGGGTGAGCACTTGGCTAGGAAGATGACATGAAAATGTTGTTCATGGCAGGTGTGAGGTTGAACTATGACCGAGTCCAGTACAGCATAGGAAAAGGTCGAGTGCCTATTGGCAGTTGGGGCAGAGTTAAAGGAAGTCATCTCAAGTGGGTCTGAGATCTTAGGCTCCATGGACGGCTGCTCATGGGGACCTCAGATTCTCCTGTTTTATGGCTCAGATCTCCTCCTTCAGCATGTAACTAACAACCTCATGGCAGGCATTCACCCCTCGCTGCTTGTTTGTTCCTAGGCACAGTCTCTCCTTTTGAAAAGAGCCTGCCTCGTGACTAGAGCCCAGTCTCTTGCATTCTTCCCTGATTCCCGCCTCAAACAAACCTGAAGTCCAAGGTAGTGCTGGCTTGTTTTCTTTCAACTTGATACAAGCTAGAGAATCTCAACAGAGAAGATGCTCCCCCACCCCAACCCCCATCACCAGATTGGCTTGTGGGTAAGCTTTGAGACATTATCTTGATGGAAGACTGATTTTGGAGGTCCAGTTCATTATGGGTGGTGCCACCTTTAGGCAGGGGGTCTTGGGGGATATAAGAAAGCAGGCTGAGTAAGCCATGAGGAACAAGCCAGTAAGCAGCACCCCTCCATGGCCTCTGGATTAGCTCCTGCTTCCAGGTTCCTGTCCTGTGTAAGTTCCTTCCTTGTCTTCCCTCAGTGATGGGCTGTGGTATAGAAGTATAAGTTTTAAATAAATCCTTTCCTCCTGAAGTTACCTTTGGTCATCATCTTTTTTTCACAGCAATAGAAGCCCTAGGTCAAAGGTACACTCTGAACTTAAGAATGTCCCTGACTGTCTATGCTGACTTCCACAGCAAACATTCGCCTGGATCAATACATTCTGGCTGTCTTTTGCAGATGCATACATTCTCAATCATCCTGTGTTAATGATGAGACCCTGGAGTCCTCTTCTTGACCCAAGTTTTCTAGCATTGAATATTGCCCCAGGGACAAGAACAAATTGAAAAGTTCAAGATGCCCTTGGAATCCTACCTTTGACTAGCATTTTGTGGCTGAGTGATTAATAGTTCTCTCAAATCTTTTGATGTGATTAAAACTGAAAATTTATGACTGCTTGGTATAGTCTGCATGTCACCCTGACCATCCATTAACAATGACCATTTCTTCTGACCTAAACACCTCCTTGTTCCTTCCAGGAAAGCATGAGGTGGGAGATAGCGGTGGGGATTATTTACCATGCTTCTCTGTTTGACTTTCGATTTTAGAGTTTTCTTCCTTTAGGTTAACTTTTCTTTTCTTTCTGTAATACGCACATGATATTACTAATACTATAACAAATCAGAAAAATACATTTTGCCCCCAAGTCAGCAAAAATGGAAACACTTTTAAAAATGATAGATGCACATAAACACAGAGTATGATATATACAAGTGGTATGTAGGAGTGAGTGAGGGGTGTAGGTTCTTGTCTGCATGTATACACAGATGCAGATGTATGTGGGTACCTATGCATGCAGAGACCAAAGGTTGATACTGGGTGCCTTCCTCTATCATGCTTCTCTCTCTCTCTCTCTCTCTCTCTCTCTCTCTCTCTCTCTCTCTTTCTCTCTCGCATGCGCTCTCACTTTCACTTTTTTCACTCTTGTTCTCTCACTCTCTCTCTTTCCCCTTTCCTTTCTTCCTTCATTCCCCCCACCCCACCCCTTCCTTATTATTGAGACAGAGTCTCACCATATAACTATAGCTGGCCTGAAACTTGCTGCATAGAAAAGGCTGCCCTCAAATGTATAGAGATCTGCCTGCCTCTGTCCCCCAAATGCCAAGATTAAATGAATGTACCACCATGGCCAGCTCCCACTTTGTTTGTTTGTTTGTTTGTTTATTATTCAGGGGCCATCTGTCTTTATACATACACAAATACACACACGCACATGCACACACATACAGTGCTAGTGTCTGTATCCCAGATGCTACTACTGTCCAGGTTTTTAAGTGGGTACTGAGGCTCTGTCTGAATTCAGGTCCTCACAGCTGTCTGCAAGCACGTTACAGGGTAAGCCATCTTCCAGTTCCAGAATAAATTTAAAAACAAAGTTTCACAGCCTTAAAGCTGCAATGGCGGTGCTAGCATTGGATGTTTCTGTAGTATTTACCAATGGCTGTTTTCTGCATATAACATTGGAAGTAGAATAGATTGTTGGTTTGCCGTCAGTTCAGAAAATGGCTTTGCCACTGGAAGAGTCAGAGAGGGTAAGGGGTTTACCTCCTCTTAGCTACTGCTTGATCTCAGTCCTGGTCTCACAGAGTCACATAGGATGTTGAATAATGCCTGGGATATGTTCATAGGGCTGGACTATGGAAAATGTTTCATGGCATTACTTATTGTCTGACTTTATTTCTTGTAAAAAAGCAGGGCATATGGGATTAGCATGTGGGAAAATTGTGCTCAGAGATTAAGTGGAGTGACAAGTGACTCCTGCAGTATTTCTGCCAGGATTGGAAGAGACAATCAGCGAGCTCCCTGGGATCTTTCTGAAAGGTGGGGCAAACCCAAACCTGAAATGGCAGTTGAACCACCTTAGTGGGGTTAGCTGACCCCATGTGGTCTGGTCAGCTCTTCTGTATAGTCCTAGGCATAGCCAAAGGCGAACCGGGGAGCTGAGCATGAGCAGGGAGGCCTCAAGTCCTTCTTCATGCTGCTTAAGTTTTGATGCTAGATGGAGGAGGAGATGGTGAGACTACATCGGCAATCCGGTAAACTTTATCATGTCCAAATGAAAAGTTGTCTTCTCCACATTTCTGTGAGCGTGCAGCCCGGAAAAGCCGCTTTAAAAGGCCAGCTTTGTTAGTTGCTGTGCCTTTGAGAAAAGGTACAGAAGCCTTCCAACCACAGGGTGCCGGCTGGCCCTTGCCCTATTTGTTCCAGAGATGTGTTGACACCTCTCATCAGCTTGTGACAAAGATGTACTCTGCCATCTCTACTCAGCAATGACATCTCCCTCCCCAGAATTAAAGCTCCCTCCACCCACCACCTCTCACCATCTCTTTATCATTTTGTTTCTTCTAACAATCCACACCTGCCCCCCTCTCCCCCGACAAGCCATTTTTGAAAACGATCCATTGCTTTTAAAAATGAAGCAGAGTGTTAAAATGTTGGCGCCGAGCACAGACTCCATCCTCATTCTATAATTGGGGTTTTTGTGTTCAGCTCTGAGAGAGGTAAATTTCCCAGTCAATACTGTAAAGGGCACAATTCACTTTATAAAAGAAATGTTTATTCGCATATGGGTTCGTTGGAGATGTGTTTGACGTTGATCTGTGGAATGTTAGGAGTCAGTTGGCCTGAAAATCTGAAGTCACATTTTTGAACAGACAAATTAAAATGCAAACATTTTGATGCATCCCGAAGTTCCCAGCTTTCATAGCTACTTGGCAGACTTCAAAGTTTATTGACTACAGTAGTTTGGAAAAACCAACATGAAAGAGTTATAAAATCATGTCTATAGGTCATGATGAAAACAGATTAATTCAAAAGAAAACAATATCAGGGGGTAGAAGATTTAGAGATTGAGCCATAGACAGAGAAATACTTCACATAGGCATTATAATCTTTAAGAAATTTAGACCGGGCGTGGTGGCGCATGCCTTTAATCCCAGCACTTGGGAGGCAGAGGCAGGTGGATTTCTGAGTTCGAGGCCAGCCTGGTCTACAAAGTGAGTTCCAGGACAGCCAGGGCTACACAGAGAAACCCTGTCTCGGGAAAAAAAAAAAAAAAACAAAAAAAAAAAACAAAAAAAAAAAACCCAACAATAAAACACACCCCCCCCCAAAGAAATATATGATTATTTTTTCTTTTAGGGAAAGGTCCTCATGTAGCTCAGGCTAGCCTCCAACTCATTCTCTTGTTGAGAAGGACTTCAATTTCTAACCCTCCTGCCTCCACCACCCAAGTGCTGGGGTCCCTGGTATGCATCGCTGATCCTGGCTTTTGTCATCTCAGGGACTAAAGACAGGACCTCCAGTGTGCAAGACAAGCTCTCTATCTGCTGAGCCACATCCCAGCCCTAGTTATGAATCATTTTTTATTGAATGTTACTGCATTTTTTTTTACATGTTAAGAGTTTTAGACAGCTTTCTTACAGACCATCCACAAGAATGCCAGAGAGGCATAGCAGCCCCTCTTCAATTTGCATATGGCCCAAGGCAGTTTGCAAATGGTACTTTTTTGTTCTTCCAAAATTATACTTTGGATGGATGTAGTGGCACAAGCCTTTAATTCTAGCATTCGGGAAGCAGAGGCAGGTAGGTCTCTGTGAATTAGAGGCCAGTTTGGTTTAAATAGTGAGTTCCAGGCTAGCCAGGGTTACACAGTGGGAGACTATTCTGAAGCAAACAAATTCACCGTGCAGCTAAGGACTGAGCATCAAGAGTCCACAGTGCTTCTGCTTGTCCAGAAGACCAAGTTTGGCTCTCAGCACCCAAATCAGGTAATAACAATAGCCTGTAACTCCAGTTCCAGAGAATCTGATGCCCGCTTCTGGTCTCTATGGACACCTTCACAGATCAAAGACACACATGCACACATCCCCCCCCCCACACACACACAAATAAACATTAAATAAGTAAAACTTAAAATATTTCAAGGGGCCATCAGAATGATGGCTTAGTAGGTTAAGGTGCCTGCTGCCAAGGCTGATGACCTGAGTTCAATCCCAGAGCCCCGTGTGGAAGGAGAGAAACAACTTCTCTAAGCAGTTCTTGGACTTCCACATGCCTGTTGTGACTTGCTTATGTACCCATTCCCCCAATAAATGTAAAGAGTTAAAAACATGTCATGCCAATGACTTGAAGTCTTTTTTAAGAAAGGGTTTTGGAGCTAGAGAGATAACTTCATGGTTAAAAGCCCCAGCTGTTCTTTCAGAGTACCTGGGTTTGATTCCCAGCACAGACGTCTGTAACTCCAGTCCTAGGGGACCCGGTATCCTCTTCTGGTCTTTATGCAGACCAAGCACGAAAACAGTGCACAGACATATATGTTAGTAAAGACACAGAGACATATATGTTAGTAAATACACAGAGACATATATGTTAGTAAGCACACAGAGACATATATGTTAGTAAGCACACACAGACATATATGTTAGTAAACACACACACACATTAAGGAGAGAGGGGTTTACAAAAATGTAATATGTGATGACAGACTTCATAGTTTGCACTCCTAACTCGGCTTAAAGGGGAAAGGGAGATTGAACTCGAGACCTAAACCAAAGCACATTGGAGGGAACTGAGCTCACATTCTAAGCGCTGAAGCCAGCAACTGCACTTTTATTATTTTACTCAAAGCTCCTGTAATTAGTTTTGCTAGCAAGTGTTTTATTTGTTTGTTTGTTTTGAGACAGAGTCTGCTATTATCTAGGTAGCATCAAACTTTGCCTAATCTTCCTGCTGACACTCCCAAGTGTGGGGATTACAGACATGTACCACCACACCTTGTTTTGCTGTGCTGATGACCAAAGAAGGCTTTATGCATCCTAGACAGACACTCTACCAACCGAGGTACCTCCTCATCTCTCCCATCAGGAGTGTATGTGTGCAGACACACATGTGAATGGATGCTGTAGTGAGGGCATGGATGTCAGAGGACAAGTTTGGGGAAATTGGGTCTCTCCTTCCATCATGTGTTGGGGATCAAAATGGGATTTTGAGGTTTGCAGGCAGGATAAGCACTTTTACCTGCTGAGCTATCTCTCTGACCCTTCTTATCAAGTTTCGAATTCCTAGCATGAAATTCACCCAGAGTTTGGAACCTGGGTGAAGCAGGGTTTTGCTTTGCAGATATGACTGGTCCAATCCTGCTCCTCCACAGTTCTAGCTGTATGAGATGGCCCTCCTTTCTTAAGAGGTGGCCTGCACTCCATTTTCTTGGATATGGACAGACCAATGACAGGGCAGAAAGGAGATCTTATGATTTGTAAAGTGGAAGTCATAGCAATTAGTGTGGTTTCTCCTGGGGATTGCCAGGGCTCCTGGAGATACCCTATGGAAAGCTGTCCCAGTGGCTCTGCCATCCTAGCCCGACCTGTTTTAGTTTTCTCTCCCCCCCCCCCCACATCCCCCAACTCCCAACCTCCAGACATGAGGCAGACAGCCTTCAAATTATTCCACCCCCTAGTCTTTGAGCCAGCCCCAGCTGATGCTGTGTGGAGGGCAGGACCACCTGTCTCAATGGAGCCCAGCCCAGATTGCAAAGTACTTGGGTAAAGAAGCACGGTGCGTGTAGCCTTGATATCCAAGGATTATGAGGGCATGGATTCAACCAAGTACATATGAAAAATACCTGCAAAAGATGTGTCTGTACTGAACTCGTGGATATGTATTGTCATTATTCCTCAAATAATAAAATATAACTATTACACACATAGTATTTATATAAAGTTTTCCTGTGTGTGTGTGTGTGTGTGTGTGTGTGTGTGTGTGTGTGATGTGCTTGCACATGTACAGACCAGGGGTCAATGTTGGCTGTCTTCCTCAGTTGTTCTGTTTTGAATGACACTGTCTCTAATGGAACCTGGAGTTTGCTAATTTGGCTGGACTGGAAGGTCACTGAAGCCCAGGTCGCAGAGGAAGTCCTCTGTGAATGTGTATTGTTGTCATCAGTGTGACGATGTGAAGGACCAAAGCCTCACACCCATGGGGATGGCACAGCCTACTTCCTGTCCTAAAGCAAATAACTGTTGGCAGGATGTGCAAAAAGTAGCCAGTGCAGCTACCTCCTCCCCAGGATGTTTACAGCTGGAGATGTCTCCCTACAGAGACCTCCTACAGAGACTAGCTAACTCCACCATCTTTGCTGTGCATAATAGAATTACTGAGGTCCTGGGTTGTTGTGAATGATTGGTGCCACCCTATCAGATTATGATCGGCCCACCTGACCCCAGCTTTTCAGTACGTGTGTCTGTGTTGTCTCAACTTTCTTCATTCCCTGGATGGCTCTAATCAGGTTTCTAAGACTAGGATTTGCTTCAAGAGTTGGGAAGAGCGCCCCCCCCCCCTGCTCCCCACTTGGTTGGGATTACAGGCATGTACTGTTATGCCTGGCATAAAAATTTTTTTTAAAGATTCTTATTCATATGTATAAATACTTTGCCTGTATGTGAATGAAAATGAGGACATGACCACTCCAAGGTATGGTTGAAGAGGGGTATTTTTAGTGTACCTGTGAGGGAGAGTACTGTCTCGGCCATGGGGGGGGGGGAGAGGGAACCAAGAGAGGAGCCAGGAGGGCAAACTAGAACCGCGAGGCGAGAAGGACCAAGAGAACACGTGGCCAAAATGGCAATTATATAGGAAAGAGAATAGTTATATAGGAGGGAAGCAAACCTGTGGGCTGAGAAGTTTAGGGGAGAAGTGCTGAGAGGAGCCACAGGTGCTGAGCCTAGAACCCCAAGCAGACACTTTGCTATGCTAGTAGGTACCACAGTTAACCATTTGTCTAGGGTTCCCTTGAGGCCTACCAGTATGTATGCATATGTAGCGTGCACAGGCAAAGCCTGCAGAGGTCAGAAAGGGGGTGGGGCTGATCATCTAGACCTGGAGTTACAAATGATTGTGAGCTGCCAGGTGCTTGGAAGCAAACTCAGATCCTCTGTATAGGGCATCATCACATGCTCTTAACTTCTGAGCCCTTTCTTCAGCCTCCCTCTCCACTTCTAAAATTGGAGGTTTCTAAGCATGCAGTTCAGGTCTTCATGCTTTTGTGGCAGTGTACAAGCAGAGCCGTCTTCCCTGCCTCTCTATTAGGTTTTCTAAGCAGTCTAGAGATGATTTTAAGCCAATTCAAAACTGTGTAGAGATTATATACATACACTGTGTTGTCTTAGATAAAGTTCTTGTGTTTGCCTCTGATTCCCCCAAGGGTACCAAGAACTAACTAGTGTTGCAGAGTCTACTAGTCTATGTAGCACCTGATAACTAGTGTGTTAGATTCAAAGAAAGTCTTGTTAAGCAGAATACTCTCTATTATTGTACATAGCAGGGCTGGTTTACCAAAGTAGAGATTTGGCTGGTTTTATTTTGTGAACTAAAGCAGATGCTAAAGCTAAATCACCTTGTCTTGGGAAGAGCCGTAAGACATACATGGAAGTGTTGCTTGACCAGGACGCAAACTCAGGCTCCCAATCCTGACCCCTCATAGATGCGCAAAGTGTGGCAAGGGGTCCTCTAGCTGTCTATTTCTCGTGATTCTCCGTTAGGAACTGGGCCAGAGTGTTGCTAGGTGGCTTCAGAAGACTTCCATCTCTTGTCTGGTGTTCTTCCAGATGGGTTTCTTTCCTAGTCCATGTGATGCTTCTCCGCACGCCTGACTGCAGCCCAGGCTTCACAAAGCCTTTCAGGCTCTCTTCCCAGAGGGATTCAAAGCCAAGGTAGCCAGATCTCTTCAGAGCAGAGCAGTCTCTGAATGTCATTTTTACTGCATCCTATTGGACACAGAAAGTCACAGACCAAGCCAAGAGTGAGAAAAAGTGCCGTCGGCTCTGTGTGAGTGATGTGTCATGCATTCACAGGGTGACAAGAATCTGATGGTGACCACTTGGGAGACAGACAGGAAGGATAGTTAGTCATGAATAGGGATAGAACCATTGTATTTTTGTTGTTGTTGCTTTTATAGACAAGCTCACATTGTAGCCCAGGCTGGCCTCAAACTCATAGCAATTGTGCCTCAGCCTCCTGAGTTCTTGGATTATAGCTATCAAACCCTGCAAGGGAAATGGTCTTTTTGTTTTAGAGGTTCTAAATCTTGACCCTGGTTGGGGGGGTCAGTGGCCCTTTCACAGTGGTAACTGAAAACCATAAAATAAACAACCCAAAACTCCACGATATTTGCACTAGGGTTCATGACGGTAGCAAAGTTACCTTTATGAAGCAGCAATGGAAATGACTTCGTGGTTGTGGGGGTTTTACCACAGCACGAGGACCTGCACTGAAGGGGTGCAGCATCAGGAACGCTGAGAACCATTGCTTTGTTTTGTTTTGTTTTGTTTTCTTTATCCCACCCTGACCCCAAGCAGGGCTTATGTTTGTCACACAGGCTGGCCTGGAAAACTGTGCAGCCCAGGGTAGTCTAGAACTCGACACCCTCCCACATCAGCCACCAAGTGTTGAGATAACAGAAGCGTGCCACGATGTACGGACGGACGGACGGACGGACGGACGGACATCCGCCCTAAGAGAGTAGTTTAAACTCTGGGACTGCCTTCAGCTATGCGAGGTTGGCTTGAATGATAGCTGAGGGGACTGGCAGTTAAGAACATGCCCTCCGAGCCTACCCTGCTCTAGATAATCTAGATAAAATATGAGCTTAGGAGGCGTGGGAGGGAGCAGCTATAATCAGATGCCGGATAAATGAATTACCCATTTGTGTTCTTCTGGGTGCTGGTTAGCCTGCGCTGTTGTTTAGAGCTATGAACCCGAGTGGCATCCTCAGGGGTCGTGACCTTAACTGCTGCAGTGAGCTGGTTGCACCCTGTTCTTCCTCAGCTTCACAGGATAGAAATACAGCACACACTCCTGGGTTTTTTTTGTTTTTTGTTTGTTTTTTTTTTTAGTTTTGTTTTGTTCAGTTTTGCTGACTTTTACAGGGAGTGAGAGATTTAGAGTTCTGCCCAAATCCCGGAGGCTGATTTGTACAAATTATATAAACCTATTACAAGATAAGCACCTTGAAGTTTATTGGAATAGCTCTTTCTTTTGTTTTTAAATCATCTTCACATGTTCTAACCTTGACACTTACAGTTTCCCGAGGCAGCGTTCTATAAAACATCCTTTGAAGGGGACAGTCTTTAGCTGTCTTAGGGATTTTCAGTGGCAGGTGTCTTGCTCGAGGTTCAGTAAGTGACCTGGTACATTCGAGTCTGTGGGTCATGATGGGTACAGCATTCAAGCCTTTTCTGGTTACACCTGCTCCTGGAATTTCAGCACCAAGCCCCAGGTTCTGAAAGACTCCTGTGTACCTGGCTCTAACTAGTTTCACCTGTATGGTGGAACACGGAGACAGTCTGAACAAGATCCCCGTTCTCCTAGAAGATTTTGTTCTGGTACTTAAACTACTCCCTGTACCCTAGGATTTCCTATCTGACTGCCAGGATCCTTCAGAGCCTATATAACTAAAATGGCTCCTCAAATGAGGACATGGGACAAGCAATATACAAATCCTCTATGCCAAGAACTAACTGTGACTGTTAAAATATAAACTAGCTGGTATTAACTGGCTACCCATTCTGCTTTTTGAAAAATTCTCATTCTTTCTATAAGTTGTTACCCCATCTCCTCCAAATCTCCCCAAACCACAGTCTTCCACCTTTTTATTTCAAATACTCGACACTGCTTTCCACCCCATTTCTAAACCATCTAGGCTGTCAAAACTTCGGTGATGTGTGTACCCATCAACCCATGTTTGGAATGCCAAGGCAGGAAGTGAAGGAGTTTGAGGCACTCCTTGTCTCCTGAGGGGGAAAAAAAAAACAACCTGTAATCAAAACAAAACACCATGGTTCACATAAATCAAACACCTTGAGTTGTCTGTACCTGAGCGTGTACCTATGTAGTCTATGTAGCTCATGTTGACCTTGAATGGAGAGCCCTGACTCCCTTCGTAACTGCTGGGATTATGGGCTGAGGCAACCACATCCTGCTCTACATGCTAAGAATTAAGACAGGAATCAAAGCAATCCTTGAGCAGTCGGCCAATTCTGAAGCCTTGGGAAGGGGGACGGGCACACAAGAGGTGCCAAAGAAGGACCTGGGCATTGAAGGCTTTTCTGTAATCTGTTCAGTCCTCACTGTTCTGCAATCCTCAGTTGTCCCCTGCACGACCTTCTGACAATAGTATTCAGTAAGACTGGTCACACAGGATGAGGCTGAGAGCAGAGGTGTGGAGCTTCTGTGGTATTAAGAAGGACATGAGGTCTCACTTGAGCCAAGTATTGGAGCAATAACAACCAACCAGATCCCCGGAGCTCCCAGAGACTAAATCACCAGCCAAAGAGGACCCATGCATGGCTCCAGCTGCATATGGAGCAGACGATGGCTTTATCTGGCATCAGTGGGAGCAGAGGCTCTTGGTCCTGTGGAGTCTAGATGCCCCAGCATAGGGGGATGCTAGGGTGGTGAGGTAGGAGTGGGTGTGTCCCTGGGGGTGGACTCTCATAGAAGCAGGAGGGGGCATAGGAAAGGGGGTTAGCGGAGGGGAAACCGGGGAAGGGAATAACAGTTGAAATGTAAATAAATAAAATATCCAATTAAAATTTTTTTTAAAAAGGAAGTGAGGGGTGGTGGTCCATAGCTCATATTTTGGTGGCGTGTATAAGACCTTAAGACTTAGGTTTAATCTCCCATCTTGTTTGTTTGTTTATTTAAGGAAGAGAATGAAATTTGAGGGTACGTGTACCCAAATATAAAAATATTGTCCAGAAATTGACAACCCAAGCAAAACTTCATGCTACCTAATGAGATAAAAGTGGGACACTTGTTCATCTAAATCCTTTCCCAGGAACGCCCCACCTTACTAAATGCCATTGGTCGGGTTCAAAGTAATGTTAAAAACAAAAAAAGTGGGGTGTGGTAGCTCACATCTGTAATTCCAGCCCTCTGCACTTGGAAGCTGGAGGCAAGGGGGAATCAGAAGTTTATAGCCAGTCTCAGCGACTTAGCAAGTTCAAAATCAGCCCGGACTGCAAGAGATCATGTCAGAAGCAAACCAGGGAAAACGTGCTTTTCTCAAAGTACAGGCTTTATTGAGTGTCCGTGCACTAAGAACGCACCATGTGGCTAAAATAGGGATTTTGAAAAATCAATGCAGTCTGGCGGCTTCTGAAAGCTGCAGGAATATACCTTAAGTTAGGTGTTGAAGTGTTGGTGTTCTGACTTGGCAGGAGCCTGACAGGCCTAATAGGCTCACAGGAAGCTTGGATAGGTGGCCCACACACAATGGATGGATGGTCATGATTACTGCCTGCCTGTGCTGAGAAGTCACAGGAATTGTGATAACCGCGACTTGAGAGTGTTTGCATGCAGCCATAAAGTGGGAGACTTTAGCAGGTCCTGGTGACTTCCCTCACAAGACTCCCACGGGGCAATGTGTGTGCAGCTTTTGACACCCACTTCCTTTTCTGCAGAAACGCCCTCTCTTCTAATGTTGCCGACCTAGACACCCCCTCCTTTCTACCAGAGCTAGCTGCCTGCGCTGCACCCACGGACTTCCTCAAATCCCTATAGCCCACACTGGAGTGTACTTTGCTGGATCTGGATCAGAAGAGGGGTCTCAAAGCTGCGGGGGTGGAGGGTAGGGGACGCCCTGGAGGGCGTGGCGAGGACGAAGCCCCGCCCTGCGATCTGAGCTGGCTGCTCCGCAGAGGTCCACGTGAGCTGTTCCCCTGCTTGCCCTTGGCGGTTCGCAGACGGGTGCAGCGGGGCTGGGGCGAGGGAGTGCCTGGGAA
The DNA here is from genome assembly GCA_902729485.2 of Mus minutoides. Lineage (NCBI taxonomy): Eukaryota > Metazoa > Chordata > Mammalia > Rodentia > Muridae > Mus > Mus minutoides. The sequence goes on from LR750365.1 coordinate 110,841, forward strand.
CAGTCTGTGTGCTCCTGGCGCTGTGCCTTGCAGCTGGCGGGAGGGTGGGGTCGCCCTGCCCTGCTGGGAGCTGCTGACCGGAAAGCTGGTTGGGGATGGGAGCCCCTTGGCTCCCCCACTCCTGCTCAGAGTCTGGGGACCTTGAATGTGAGGTAGACAGGCTCTGGATAGCATTACTCTTTGGACCACAGAAAGACTCAAAGGCTCTTTTCTGTCTGCCCCCTGCCCTGTGACCTTTGCTAAGTCACTTGCTAAGCTAAAAATACCGCTTCAGTTTCCCCAGTTGTCCTGAGGAGTTGGGGCTTGAATATGGCCAGGAAGGAACACAACATGTCATGTCACATTACATTCACAACATGTCTAGTGAGTATTTAGGATGTTCATCCATGCCTTCCCTCATCCCGTGGGTTTGGTGCCTAGCGCCAGCACTGTGCCAGTTAGGTGCTGAGGATCCAGAGTGGTCACTGAGACCAGTTTGGTCTCAGCTTCCTCACCCAGCAACAAATTGGCTTCAAAGGTCATGAGAAAAGGCGAGGTCTATGACGTACTTCCTGTAGTCCCTGGCACAAAATGGGCTCCTAACCCGAGCTACTGGCTTCCGGCTGTACAGAGGGTTTGGAGACAGCTGTTCCTCTGAGACTGGCCTGGTCTGGAGAAGTGGAAACAGACCTTGCAAGCTGGATGTGCACAGCGCTGAGCAGGGCTCAGTTTCCACGTTGCTGGCTAGCCAAGAAGGAATGCAATTACTCAGTAAGCACACTCCCATTGATCCCTGCCTTAGCAAAAGCGGCTCAGCGTTGCTGTCAAATTTCCAATCCAAACCCTGGAAAGAAAGAAAGAAAGAAAGAAAGAAAGAAAGAAAGAAAGAAAGAAAGAAAGAAAGAAAGAAAGAAAGAAAGAAAGAAAGAAAGAAAGAAAGAAAGAAAGAAAGAAAGAAAGAAAGAAAGAAAGAAAGAAAACCCAACGAACGGTTCATGGATGTTCCACCCCACTACCCCACCCCCCTGAATTCACACTTTCTAATGAATAAGAAGAAAACAAGATTGGCCTACAGCCGAGGTGATTTGTGTATCGGGATGAAGTTAGAAGCATTTAATGGCAGAGTTGGTAAAAAACCACATAGGCTTCATCCGTCACTGTGGCTCTCGGCTCTAAGTCTGGAAACTAGTCACACTTTGTGCCTTAGCGATGATATAAAAAATACCGCTGCCCCTGCTGCCGCTAGGTGGTCCTCAGCAGCTGTTTCTGTTTTGATGTTATAGACTCCTGTTGTGACCTTAGTTTCACCTTTTTCCTGTCAGTAGCCACTGTAAGGTCCTGTTGCTACAAGAATTAAGGGAAAACCCATTAGCAATGAGTTATAACCACACCCCTGACTTCTGCAGAATGTTGAGTAAATCCAACTTCTGTTCTTTCTGGAAAAAACCTGCAGCTGAAACTGGGATCAGGGCTAAAGAAACCCAGCTGGATTCTGTGTCTGCCTGCTGCTGGCAGTTTCTGTTTATGATCTGTTTATCATACAACATTTTTTTTTTGAGGATGTGACTAGCTTTTCTAAGTCTAAGATGATGACATCCACTGTGGGATGCCTCACGTCTAAAAGACACGAGAACAGCCGATTGATCCTGACCCCTCTGCTCAACACTCGTTGAAGTCAGTGGTCTGTTCATATGTATTAACAGTTCTGAGAAAACACTAGCTATTGGCTAGTGTTATCTATGAATAGTAACTTAAAGATAACTAAAACATGAAGAATTTCAGGGTTCAACACTTTCAGTTAGCCCATTTTATTTTAATTTCAATCTTTTAAAAAGTTGGTGAGTTTAGATGCTAATGTCTGAGGCTCTTAAGATTGCTATAAAAGAGTCAATTGTCTGTCTTTGAACTCATTTTAGTGCACCAATTTCTTTTAAAAGGAGGAGTATACACTATGCTACATAAGTATGGCATTATTATCAATATTCATTGAGAATGTTCTATATATGCACTTAGTGTATGAATGTGTGTGATATTTCTATATGTATCTATACATTCACATCAGTGATATGTTTATATGTAGCTACATCTATATATCAGTATCAATCACTCAGCATTTATGGGCTTGCCCCTCCCTTCTGCCCCCATTTCCTACTTTCTGTAGTATTGGGGATTGAACCTAGGACCTTGTTTATTCTATGCTAGTATTTGACCACTGAACCATACCCCATTACCATTTTTAAAAGATTTTTTTTCCTGTAAAATTATACTTACCACCTTGTGCTTGTATTAAAGCCGGGGACTTACTTCCTGGGCAAGTACTGTATCATTGAGCTATAAGCCTTGGTAATTTATAATGTTCAAGAAACACATTTGCCTTTTTATTTTTATTTATTTATTTTATTACTTTAAAGGAAATCTGACAATGTTTGGGGGTTTTACAAAAAAACATAATTTCTTTATTTGAATAAGAGGACGGAGAGTTTTAATTTAAAGCCTAGCAACCACTTGAGAAGCTGCTCATAAAATTGGTATCAGACGATGACAGTTTTTAAGCAAGGGTTTTTAGATTTCAGAAAATGAAATGTAATTTGTGGCTTATCTTGTACCTTAAATAAATTTGAAAGGACAGGAAGTTATATTAACATGAACATGGGTGGGTAAAAGACATTAAGTAGGGTTTTGGCTAAATGGATCTAACAGTGACTTTCAGCACCAGGATTTTATATATGTAAGTATGGTTGGGTATCACTGCTCAGTTTACAAGATTCAGTTCCTCTGTTCTCCATCCAGTTCTCCTGAGTTAGTTTGATTCGGGTATTGCTTAATCCATTTAAGAAACAAGAAAAACATTATGACAGGGTGGAAGGAAGTATCCAAGTATTCTGAGTCTATTTACTGTAGTGTCCCACACGACAGTAGGGCACTGGGGACAGTAAGCATACTCGCAGCAGAGCTATGACACTGCAGTGTCAGTCGGCCAGAAGGAGAATCATGGCTTTTCCACTGGCTGCTTCTTTCTGCCCTTTAACTCTTTCTAGGGCAGAAGAAAAGTGAACAAGCTAGAGATCACTCACTGATCACGTCCCAGTGCTGGGAAGAGAGAACAGAGAAGATGGAGGAGAGAATACAATCCGGTGGGAGACGTAGAGAAAGGAAAGCAATCGTGGCATGTTTAGTGTCCAAGGGAAAGCAGGCACTATGTGACATGTCAGAGGAGAAAAGCCACTGAGATCTAGAGGAAACGGAGTTGGTAAGGGAAACAGCAAGAGATAGGTATTCTAAGGAGAGAACAGCAAGGGAAAAGATACCTGGGAAAAGAATGCTTGTTCTCCTAGCGCTGGGACATACAGTGTTGGTTATTACAGGTGTGTGTGTGTGTGTGTGTGTGTGTGTGTGTGTGTACTAGTACATGTTGGGGACAGTGGCTCTCATGCACGAGGAAGTGTTGAGAGATGGGCATAATGAAGAAGGAATCAAAGGACTTTGCACAAGCAATGAGGATCAACTAATCAAGACATGTCATGGCAGCCATGACTCAGGGCATTAGCATACTGTAAGAGCCACGCATCAAAACGGATAAGTATTTCAGTGGAAGTTGTCAACTCGTGGTTTAGTATCCATAGAGCAAGCAGGCAGAAAATCAGCAGAAATGGAGGAACCCTAATTGTCCCCAACAATCAGCTTACCCTAAGTGTATTTTGGAGAACACTCCATGAACTAACACCCAGGAGAATACACATCCTTTTCAAGAGTATATGAGAAGTTCACAGTTTGATCATATTCAGACATCAGCAAATATAAATAACTGAGATCATTTAAATTATGTCCTCTGGACCAGGGAGATATCTCACTGGGTAAAAGTGCCTATACGGAGATCTGACGGTCTGAGTTCGATCCCTGAGACCCACATGATGGAGAGAGAAAATGATTCTGATGAGTTGTCCTGACTGCCAATGCACTGTGGCACGGGCCCACCCGCACCCCACAGTGGTGTCCTCCGATCCCAATGGATCACACTATAAATTAATAATGATGTCCGGACAACTTCAAAATATTTGGAAATTAAGCTCAATACCTCTGAATAATTAATGAGTTAGAGAAAGGGATAAAAAGAAATCCCAAACTGTTTTGAGTTGGAATGCGAATGAAAATGCGCTCCGTTAAAGTATATGTGACTAAGCCGCAGCAGAGCTCAGATGATCACAGACAGCATTAAATACTTTTATTAGAAAAGAGAAAGGTCCAAGGGCAATGATCTAAGCCAGTGTTTCTCAGCCTTCCTAATACTGGGAACCTCTAATACAGTCCCTCCTGTTACGGGGACTGCCCCCGCAACCATAAATTATTTTCATTGCTACTTCATAGATCTAATTTTGCTACTGTCACAAATCATAATATAAATATCTCTGCTTTGCTATGTATGGTCTTAGGTGAAAGGGTCTCGACCCCACAGGTTGAGAACCACTGTAAGAAAATAAATAGAAGAATAAATTAAAACCCCGCACCAGCTGGGCAGAAGTAGAACTGAAATCAAAAGTAGAAAAGTTATTACAACCAAAAGCTGGTATTTGAAAGATAATAGTCATTAAAAAGAGGAAGTGGATGTAAACTTTAGCCTGCAGACTGCCCTGGGGTGAACCCCTGGAGTGGACCTGAAGTGGCTGCAGCTGCTCTAACCCTGAAGCTCTACCAGGGAGATCAAGATGCTCTGGGGATGCTGAGAAAACAGAGGCTGGCTAAGCTACAGGTACAACTTGGGATCCTGGCAACATAGCTTAACAGGAAGTGAAGCACAGAGAGCAGAAAGAAGTAATATCTTAGCCCAAGTTCTGGATCAGTCCTGGAGGGATAATCTCTTGTAAACTATGTGGAAGCGTCACATGTCAATAAAACGCGGATGGCCTATTAGCAAACGGCTGGAAATAGAAAATGAGGGTTCTGGGAGAGAAATTGGAACTCTGGAAAAGAGTTAGGTAAGGGGAGATTCACCCTGGACTCTGAGGAAGTACCCAGCCACGTGGCAGACATGGAATAGTATAAACAGGTTAATTGGGCTGGCGAGATGGCTCAGTGGTTAAGAGCGCCGACTGCTCTTCCGAAGGTCCGGAGTTCAAATCCCAGCAACCACATGGTGGCTTATAACCATCCGTGATGAAATCTGATGCCCTCTTCTGGAGTGTCTGAAGACAGCTACAGTGTACTTACATATAATAAATAAATAAACAGATTAATTGAGTTATGAATTAGTGGGAAACAATGCCTGATAGAAGGGCCAGTGGCACTTATTAGTATAGTCTCCATGTCGTTATTTGGGAACTGGTGAGGACATAGAAGATTCCAGAGTGGTTACAGGTCCTGTCTACATTGTATAACTTGGCACTTGAAAAGGTAGGAAAAAAATGAAAGTAGAAGCGAATTTCCTTATATAGAATGGTAAGTTATAATGACCATATAGTAGAAAGCTATCTGAACACTGTCCAGCAGAAATCCTGAAACAGGAAGCCGACAGAAAACGCAGGTTAAAGTCAACCTAAAAAGAATAATGGACTTGGAAGAAGATGGTAATTATTGAACTAAAAATGTTTGGAGCCTGCTGTGGTGGCACATGTGAGCCATCATGCCGTCACAGCACTCAGAAGGGTGAGACAGTAGAATTGCCAATTTGAAGCTAGGCCCGGATACACAGCAAGACCTTAGAACAAGTTTTAAAAACCCTGAACAACAAATTCAACAGCCAGAGAGAAGTTTAGAGGGCAGAAACAACTGTAGAACAGAGTTTAAGATCAGACTAGGGGTTGGCTCTGTCGTAATACCTTAAAAGTAAACCTGTTATACAAAACGAACAGCAGCAAACCATGAAGTGGGAGACATCATTATAGTCCCCACAGATGTTAAAATAATGAGACAATATTATTGGCAATTTCTAAATGTCAGCAAAATTGATAACTTAGATAGAAAGGACACCAGCCCTTGGAAGAATTCAAGGGAGACTCAGTAATTTAAAACCTTTTCTCAAGGAAAAGTGTGCTGGCTTTCAGCAGCCAACACCTGAACAGCACTATGAATATTTGAGAAGTCATGCCAGTGCTGCACATACTTTCCCAGAAGCAAGAAATGAGAGAACCCTTACCATCCTCATTTACAAGGGTACCATGGTCTCTATAGCCAAGGATTCAACTAGGTGGAAAAAAAACCAAACTCTACTTATAAACTGTTTTCTTGTTACCTTGTGGACAATCTATCACAGCAGCCATTTATCTATTTGCACAACATTCACATTACATTAGATATTTGATAAGGGCTCAAGAGGTGATTTGTGGTAGATAGTAGAATGAATGTAGGCTAGTCACAAATACTAAGCTATTTGTAATGGTCCTAAGAAGATGCAGATTTTGGTATCTGTAGAGTGTACTGAGTTTAGCCCTCTGTGGTAGGGACCTGAACTCCAAGGGACTACTAGGTTAGTAAATAATATCAGTTCTATAGAAAGTAAGAAGTAAATCATTACCAGATGAGTTTAGCAGCTCGAATGCAAGATTGGTTCAGTATCCCTGAGTCAGCTAATTCTATTTATCATTTCATCAGACTAAAGAAAAAAATATCATCTCAATAGATCAAGATAAAGTATTTCATAATCATCTATCATTTCCTGGAAAAACTTTCAGAAAACAAGCAATGAAATAAAAGTTTCTCCATTTGATAAAAGGCACTTATTTAAAAATAACCTCACCATTAACATTACAAGTAAAAATGAAATATTGAATGGTCTCCCCTGAGATCATAACAGAGGAACAATGTTGTCTTCACCATTATTACATTTAAAAAGTCTTTATTTTGTGTGTATGTGTGTATGTATGTATGCATGTGTGCACATACATTACCTTCTGAGACATCTTGCTGGCCCTTTTGACATTAGCATTAGGGATATCCTACCTAATATATTAAGGAAACAAACAGAAGAAGAAGGCATATACATTGGAATACAAAAATCTAATCTAAATGACTTTATTCATATATAGTATGATATCTAAGTGGAAAATTCAAAGGATACAAAAAGTTAATGACAACTACTACTGAATGCTCAGATTAAACAAGGCCATGGGTTCAATATATGAAAGGTAACTTTCAATACTGACAGCAAACTCTGAACCTGAACATTTATAAAAACACTATGACAGTTGCATTCAAATAATTTAAATTTCTATGGAGAAAACTAATGAAATATGTGCAGAATTTATGAGCCGAAAAACTCTTAAAATATTAATAATAGAAATAAAATTCGACAAAACCTAGTGGTTGCATACACGTAGTTTGGAAGACTGATTATTATTAAATGCCATTGCTGCTGAGTTAGTGTATCGATTCGGTGAGAATTCAGGGGAAGACCGTCTGTTTGGCTTTGCTTGTGGAAGTGGTCTGGTTGCTTCTAATATATGCACAGAGAAGCGAGGGAAGTCCGAAGAAAATTGAAAAAGAAAGAGAAAGAAAGAAAGAAAGAAAGAGAAAGAAAGAAAGGAAAAGAGAAGGAAAGAAAGAGAAAGAGAGAGAGAGAGAACGAACAATTATTCCCCCCAAAACAGACCAAACCCCCTAAACCAAAAAAAAAAAAAGAAAGAAAAAAGAAAAAAAGAAAAAGAAAAAGGTGAGGCTGCAGATGGCTGAGGACTGGTGTCAAGTTACCACAATCAAGGCAGAATGAAATTTTTAAAAAACTGTGGTTAGAAAACACAACATAAGAGGCATATAAGTATGGTCCATTGATTTCTTTGAGACAGGTCTTTCCTTGAGCCTGGAGCTAGGCTGGCAGTCAAGAAGTCTCAGGGATCCTTCTGTCTTTAACCCCCCATCCCCCAAGCCCAACAGCCATGGAGTTATAGGTACACATGCAGCTACACCTAGCTTTTAAAAGTGTGGGTACTAGAATTTGAACTTAGCTCCTCATCCTTGCACAGCAAGTACTCATCCTTACCAAACCACCCCTCAGTTGTTTTCTAGTATTTGTGGCATCTCTGTACTTTGGTTGTGCCTGAATTATTATACCCACTACACACAGACTTTATGACTCTATCCTTGCCTACGATTGTTACTTCCTGGTTTCTGTCTCTGTTACTGTTGGTATAGTACTCACCCTAATAGGTGTGAGGTGTTCTCTCACTGTGGTTTTGATTCACATTTTCACCATGACGAGTGACACGGAATGTTCAGACACATCTGCTGGCGGCCATTTGTATTTCTGTGATGGGAAATTGTCTCTGCATGCTTTTGTCTATCCTGAAAGTATTTTTGTTTTTGTTTATCTGCTTTGTAGTTAAATTATTGGAATTCTTAATGCCTTGGAGTATTTTTATCCCCTTATCAGATTAATGGCATGCAGATATTTCCCCCATTCTACAGCTGTGCTCTTGTGCTGTTTATGATGCGTGAGGTTTGAATTCTAATGCAAACTTGTTCTGCTTTTGTCCCATAGGCTTCTGGTACCATACTGAAGAATACATAGTGAAGACAGTCATGAAAGTTTTCTGGTATACTTTCTTGCAGGATGTGAGTGTAGATCTCCCCTTGTAGTGAAAGGTCCTGTTATTGCCAGGGAGAGGAAGAGCAGGGTATCTCCCCCTCAACAGGAGATTGGAGAGTTCTATGATGTAGGTGTTATCCTATGTACTAGAGCACAAGACAGCAGAACACAGAGTCCCCTTGAGAGTTATGGTGGCAGAGAAATGACAATTCACAGCTGCATAGGAAAAATAATTGGTAGACCTTCTGGATGGGACGGGTGCTCTTTGACTAGAAGGAGCCGGTATGGTCACTTTTTTTTTTTGGATTATTGTTGTTATTGTTTTATCAGTTTGACCCACATGTCTTGGAGCTAAACCCTCAAAGTTCTTTCCTTTAGGTTGAGTTTCAAAGGCAATGTCTTCGGCAGTTTTTGGTCTGGGTGAATACAGCCTCCAGTTCTTCTTGATGTTTGTGGTTAAGCAAAATTGTTCTTAATGCTTCTTGGATAGTGTGGAATTGGGCAGATCCTGTGAAGTCAAGCGCATGCAGGGTTCAGCCACATTGCTGAAGGGGTGTGCCTGCCTAGGACACATCAGGGACACTATGTTCATCAAATATATGAGTCTAGCTAGGTCCTGTGCCATTGAGTTCATGGTGGAATCATTTGAGATGATGAGTGTCTGAGATCTGTTAGGCCAGTGCTTTTTACAGGGTTCTGAAATAATTAGTACTCTGTGAGTAGCCAGTCCTGCTTCCTGGTTCTCTCTGGGTTATGCAGTTTCTTTATCCAATATGACTTTTGCTAAAGCTTGAGAATAATTTTATTAGAGTTTGGGAGAAATAACAAGGTAAGCGCGTTGTGCCTCTCAGCAGCTGCCAGAAGAGACTGAGGTGAGAAAGAGTCAGAGAAACATGTATTTTGAGTCAGGGCTCAAAAAGCAGTCATGATCAGCCAGCACCTACACAGAGAGGGTATTTTTCAAAGGAAGAGTGTGTAGGCTCAGAGCAGCAGGGTAGGTATGCCTAGGAGCTTGGCCAGTATCCAAAGGAGAGATAGAGAAAAGAGTGATGATTATTGAGTTAGGACTCAGAAATGGGCTGGGTTAGCAGTGACGATCAGTCATCGACTGCTTCAGTCTTACTGCTTTTCAAAGTGTTAATCCTCACAAATAAAACCACTGAAGGAGATGAAATCTAGTAATTGTCTGTCTGTCTGTCTGTCTGTCTGTCTCTCTCTCTTACACACACACACACCATATGTGTGTATACATATGGATGTATTCCTAGTTGTCCAATATCAATAAATTCGAAAGGCATGGTCTGATTCTTACTCAGGTATATATAGCTTTCTATGATCATTTCAGTGGCCTGACTTGCTCAGCCTGTTTGGACCACGAGAAATGGTGGCATTCCCAACTGTATTCAGATCTCTCAGAAGTACAAAACAGAAGTGGATTTCTTCTTCTGTCTGAAACATAACTGGCCTAGACTCTGCTTAGTCAAATGTGGTAGGCACAATAGTGGTTCCAATAAAGATGCCTGCATCCTAATCCTAGGGACCCATGGATCTGCTACCATAGATGGTGAAAGGGGGTTTGCAGATGGAGTCTTGGGATGCAGAGATTTCTTATCCAGCGGGGGAACAGGGTCATAACACCTGAAAGAGGCAGGCAGAAGAGTCATAACAATGCCCCGTATCAGATGCTCAACTGGCTATGACTGCCTTTAAATAGGAGCAGTCACCAAATCAAGGACTCTTCTAGAAGCTGGTAGAAGCCAGAGAATGGGTTTTCTCCATAGGTCTTCCAGGAGAGTGTAGACCACCAGAATTGTGAGATAACATATTGATGTGATGATGATGATGATGATGATGATGATGACAGTGTCAGAGTTTTATTGCCAGGAAGAGAGACACCTTGACCAAGGCAACTTTTACTAAAGAAAGCATTTAATTGGGGACTTGTTTATAGTTTCAGGCCACCATATCCATCATGGTGGGGAACATGGCACAGGAACAATAGCTTGATCTGTTGGTGAGAGAGATGGGGGAAGGGGGGGAGAGAAAGAGAGACAAAGAGAGAGACAGAGACAGAGAGGGAAGAGGGACACACACACACACACACACACACAGAGAGAGAGAGAGAGAGAGAGAGAGAGAGAGAGACTGGCTGCAGCTAGCATGGGCTTTTGAAACCTCAAAGGTCACTCCCAGTGACACACTCCCTCCAACAAGGCCACACCTCCGAAGCCCCTAGTCCTCCTGAACAGTGTCACTCCTCACGACTAAGCATTCAAATAATGAGCCTATGGGGGCCGTTCTTATTCAAACCACCACAGCATCTTTCCCTCTATTTTCTTCAGTTACTTGTTACAGCTCCAGGAGGAAATTAGCACAAAATTCATTTGCGAGGTTATTTTTAAAGTAATTACGAAAACTGAAGCAGGACACAGCTTTTCTTCTTTTCTTTTGTTTCTTTCCTCCCTCTCTCTGTCCCTCCCTCTCTCTCCTTTCCTCCCTCCCTCCCTCCCTCCCTGCACTTCATTGCCATGCCTGTAAGACTCTAGCAAGCAGCTTTTCGGGTTCTTATTCTTGTCCTCAACTCTGAAGTAGTTAAAAAGTGTGCATACTTAATGTGCTAAAAAAGATAAAAAGTAGGTCAGCCATGGTGGTGCACTCTGGGAATCTCAGCTTTAGGGAGATTTGAGATGGGAAAATTCCAAGTGTGGAGCCTGTATGGGCTACACAGTAAGAACCTTCCCCCAAAGCCAAATATACAGACAAAACATGTGTGCAATCCCAACATCACTGGCGCTTCTCAGTAGAGGAGGCCCGGGCTGCCAACATCCCAGGCACCGTTAGATGCATGCATCACTGTTAACTTACCATTAACCAGTTGGTGGACATTTCTGTTGTTTTTGGTATTGGGATATATTTATAATTTTTGTAGAGGTTTATTTTTTTTTTAATTTTTTTTTTCGAGATAGGGGCTCATGGAGCCCAGGCTGGGCTGGAACTTGTTAAGTATGTTGCTGAAGATAATCTTGAACTTTTGATCATCCTCTTGACTCCATCTCCATAGTCCTGGGATTATGGTTGTGTGGCACTATGCCATGCTAGGTATCTTAGAGTCTCCATTACTATCATAAAGCACTATGACCAAAAGCATCCTGGGGAGGAAAGGATTTATTTCAGGCTTAAGAGTTCCACTTTACAGTCTATCGTCAAAGGGAAGCAAGGCAGGACTTGCCATTGAGAGCATGGAGCGTGGCTGCTTACTGGGTTGCTCCTCACAGCATGTTAGGTTTGCTTTCTTACAGCACCTAGGACCACCAGAGCAGGAGCAGCAACACCACAGTGAGGAAGGCTCTCCCATATCCATCACCAACCAAGAAGATGCTCTACAGACTTGCCTCCAGGTGTTCTGAGGGAAATGTTGTCTCAGTTAAGATTCCTTCTTCCCAGATGACCGTAGCTTGTATCAAGTTGACATAAAACTATCCAGCATGCTATGCAAACAATCTTCCCACAATACTCTATCCCCAAACTTGCATATAGGTTTTTGTGTATACACATTTTTTTCCTCTTAGTTACATTGTTGGAAGGGGGATTTTAGGATAATAAGGTATGCTTACCCTTTAGAATCTGCTAAACGTTTTCAAATGGTTATATCATCTTCCTACTAACGACTGTAAGAAGTCCAGTTTAAATAGTAGAAAAAAGATAGACTAGAAAGTGAGTTCCTTTGGATTCAGCTTCACACATGATCTCTGTAACTCTTTCAATGGCTGCCAGGGATCCATCCCACAATCAGCCACCAAACATAGACACTATAGCATATGCCAGCAAGATAGTGCTGAAAGGGCCCGGATATAGCTGTCTCGTGGGAGACTATACCAATGCCTGGCAAACATGGAGGTGGAAGCTCACAGTCAGCTATTAGATGGAACACAGGGTTCCCAAGGAAGGAGCTAGAGAAAGTAC